>NAJL01000078.1:0-82924 GCA_005059885.1 Salinomyces thailandicus | reverse complement strand
AGAAAAAAAAAACCAAAAGGGGAATGCAAAAAGGGAGGCAGGCAAACCCCCCTTCGTCTTCCCCATCAGCAAGAAACACCCCCGGCCCCTCCCCAAAACCCGACCTGACCCGACCTAATCAAACCTGCGCAGCACTCCTAGCCAAACCCCTTCTAAACCCCAAGCCCCCAACACCAACACCACCAACACCAACACCAGCACCACTACCAACCCCAGAAACTTCCTTCGCGCAAACTCCCAAAGCCCCCGCGTCCTCATACCCCATCAAACCCCCTGTTCCTCCTCCTCCTCCACCACCACCGGCCGCACCACCACCGAGCACCAACCGCGAAAGCCCCTCGGTGCTCGAGAAAGTTTCTCTACTACCACTACCACTACTACTACTACCACCACTACTGCAACCGAGCGAGTAACCCGCGCGAAAAGAAACCGCCGAGAAGAAAAGCACGACGCCTGCGGAAACGACCCAGGTCAGGAGGGTAGGTGTGACAGCCAGATCGTCATCGCTGTTGGTAGCGGGGCTGTGCGAAGGGGTGGTGCCGGAGGAGCGGCGGGGTTTCTTCTGCGCGCGGCGGGAATTGTTGTTGCGGCTGGAACTGCGGGTGCGGGGGCGGCGGGGAGAGGGGGATTTGCGTTTGGGATCTGTGGTGTGCTGGTTGTTGTTACCGTTGTTGTTATTGTTGTTGTTGTTGTTGGAAGAGAAGGAGGAAGTGGAGACGGAGGTCTCAGTGCTAGGACGGCGGCGGATGGTAGGGGGGAACGAGGGATCTTGAAGGTGGGGGTTGTAGTTATGGGTATGGGTTATCGAGTGATTGACTGGTGCCGCGGATTCAGGAATCAGGCGAAAGGACATGGGCTCGACTCTATTGCCCCGTTGATTCGGGATCTGGGCGGTCGTGCCGGGTTGAGGGCGTTTCTGGTCCGCTTTAGACAAGCCTCGTGCAGCAGCGGCGCAGGAGAGCAGGGTGGAGAGGCTTGCGCGCAGAGCTTCATCGTGTTGAGCCGCGGCGGTGTAGGAGGGTGAAAGGATGTTTTGGGGAAGATGGTGGCTGGGGGTACTGGTGCGTGGGTTTAGCGAGGGTCTGGTGGCAGGAGGTCTTCTAGGAGCAGCGGATCTAGCGGTGGCGGGAAAGTAGGAGTCCGAGTTAGGTTGGCTGGCGTTGCGTAGGGAGCCGCTGGTCGGGGGGTGGGAGAAGGCGTTTGGCTGTGGAGTGAAGGATGTGGGGTTGCGGATCGGGTAATTGACCGCCGTGCGATTCTCGTCGTCGTCAGACATTTGTTCTGGTACGCCGTCTGATGGCGAAGAGTCTCCGCCAAGCGGATTTCGGCCAAGTCCATGCTGTATCGGCATCGCCACACCCTCGCCCGAGCTCGACAGAACCCTGTCCTCTTCGCTTTCGCTCTCCTCGTATTCGTCCTGGCTGCTCGTGCTAGGTGCTCTACTCGTCACATTCAGCTGGCTAGGAGCGCCTGGCCTCAACGTCCTTCGCCGCCTCTGCCGCGGATCATGCTGTATTCGCAAACCGGTAGTAGGGACCTCGTCGTTAGTCGACGACAGTGAGGACGAAGATGGCTGGGAGGAGATCTCGACCCACGAATCTGGCAGCGCGTAGAAGTCAGTATAAGTCTCGTGGGTAGTGAAGTACCAAGCAGCCGCAGCATCCATGGCGGGCCAAACAACAACCGCAAAAGTTCATGTCATGTAAAGGGGGTAAAGTCGACAAGGACGACAAGTCCACCACGCTGCCGCCTGTACCGTCGCCCACACCAACGCTGCGAGGTAGACTCCCGACGTAGACTCACCCTCGGAGCGCGTGCGCCTGTCAAACAACGCTGAGCGTGATGCAGCATCCATGATCGCGGCCTGGTGACCCGTTGGGCCCGGCCTTCTGCGTATGTGCTCGCTAGAACGCTGCGCTTGCATCTTTTGCAATCGCCTGCTCTGATGTGAAGTCTCCCCGCTGCTATCCCCTTGCGCTCATGCACCTCGATGGCTCTCGGATATCGTTCCACTCTCGGGAGCGCTGGAAGGCCGATACTGGGCTGCAGTAATGATAATCGGTGATGCCTGATGCGGTCGCTCAACGGACGTTGCCTACACAGGGTATATGATTCTGATATCGTGTCTTCGTGAGATCGTGACAGAGGTTGAGACTGTAATGTTCGAGAGGATGTTGCACGGCAGAGACTCCAGCATAGCAAGACCGCTCGTCAGCTGGCACTTGGGGGTGGTGTTGACAACCAAGTAGCAGAGCGGTCGGCGAAGTCCACGTCTGGCCGCGACAGTAAGGTAAGTTGAGTAAGGGTAGGTACCTTACCTCACCCAGCTGAGGCCTGAGACCCGATTCGTCACACGCGCATTAGTGACGCGGGCACGTGGTGGGGGGAGGGGTGGATCGGGAGGGTCCACTGCAGTCCAGGGGTCCAGTCCAGACTTCCATACCTACCTTAGCATCGACAAGGCTTCGCTCTTCTTCATACCTTACATAGATCAGACTTCCAGCGCAGTAATGAGTGAGGTGGTGAAGCCTGCAGAAAACCAGTCTTTGCAGGGAACGGAAGACGAAGGCAATGTATACCAGGTCACATCTGCATTGTTCGGCTATTGCTGCAGGCTGATGGGCGCGGATATGGCGTCAGCAAGGCACGTAACGTACCGACTTCAGCATCTCAGTCCGAAGTGCAAGTGGAGAAGGACTGCCAAACAAGACAAGCATAAGGTAAGGTATGCACATACGTCTAGTTGCTGTACGTCAGGGAGGGTAATCTTGTGCTACCGAGTGGTGGCACGAGAGGAGGGGTGACAGCTCGACCGCAGCACGAAGGTATCGTCTTCCTAGAACTGTTTAGAGCGGCGAACGAGAAGAATGCGAACACGAGAAAACAATTGGAAAGTAGACATTTGATCTCATCTCTCTAATACACGGCGTGCAATTGAAAGACAACGTCAGAAACACCAGAGGAGGAGCCCCGTATCGCAACGCCCCATCCTAAAGAACACTTTTATTCGTACACGCCATTCTCAGCCTTGCAGCTGTCCTCGAATGCTTGTAGCGGAATTTTCACACGTTGCACTCACGTCGTCTTGATCGGGGCTTGAAGGAAACGTCTCCCATCTTTATCAAAACTTCGTCTTCTTACCGCCGAACGACTTGAAACCCGCGCCATCTTGCTTCTTGTCGCGTGGTCCGGACTTCGCGTTGAGCTTTTCGCCCTTCTCCTAAAAGGTCGTCTTCTTGCCGCTGAAGTCGCCGAATCCACCACGGTTGAACGAGCCGCCACCGCGGTCACCGCGACCACCACGGCCGCCACGACCGCCACGGTCGCCGAATCCGCCACGGCCACGGCCGCCGCCACGACCACCGAAGTCGCCACGACCACGGCCACGTCCGCCGAAGCCACCACGGCCACCGGCTGGGGAGTCGTTCGGCTGACGCTCAGAGGCATAGTCGAGCCTGACTGGGCGGCCAGCGACTTCCGCACCCTGCATAGACTCGTACGCAGCCTTGGCTTCGTCGACCGAGTAGAACTCCACGTATCCGAAGCCCTTTGGCGCGCCAGTCTCCCGGTCGGTGGGCAGACGGATGCCCTTGATGTTGCCGGACCCGGAGAAAGACTCCGTAAGCATCGACTCATCGGCCTCGAAGGAGATGTTACCCACCCACAGCGTCGACGTCGGCGGCTTGGCCACGTCGCCGTATTGCTGGGCACGGTTGAAGCTCTTGTCACGAGGAGTGGCGCCGGCCGCCTTGTCCTTGCGACCTTCAGAGAAATCCAGGCGGATGTTGCGACCGTCCAGGTTGGCGCCCTGCATCTCTTCGACAGCCTTGATAGCGCCCTCGACGTCGACGTACTCGATGTAGCCAAAACCCTTGCTGCGACCACTCTCACGGTCCGTGATGATGCGGACGCTTGCGAGCTCGCCGAAACTTTCGAACTCACGCGTCAGCCACTCCTCATCGATGGCCCAGCTGAGCTGACCACAGAAGAGGTTGGCGGTCGGCTCCTTCTCCACACCCTCAATCATGATCTTGCTGCGCTTGGGAGTCGCTTCGGTGGCGTCCTCGGCCTTGCGCTTCTTGCTGGCCTTCTCTTCAGTCTGGGCTACGACAGGTGCAGCGTCTGCCATCTCCTCGTCGCTGCTGGAGTCGTCGGAAGAGTCATCATCGTCATCATCCTGAGAATAGTCAGTACGCTTGCGAGCTGTGTCGTGAGCCTGGAGTTACTCACCTCCGGCTCGCCGGTCGGCTTGATCTTGGCAGCACCTTTCTCGGCCTCCGAATCACTCTCATCGCTGCTGGACTCGTCGGAGGAGTCTGCCTTCTTGGCGACAGCGGCAGGCTTCTCAGCGCCAGCCTCGGCCTCCGACTCGGAGTCGCTTGAGTCCGAGTCAGAAGTCTCTTCCTTCTTGGCTGCGCCGTTCACCTTGCCGTTGGCCTTCGGCGCCTCAGCCTTCTTTGGAGCGGGCTCAGACTCAGAGTCGGACTCGCTCGACTCATCAGAGCTACTCTCTTCCTTCGCAGCGGCCTTGGCCTTGCCGTTGACCTTGGCCTCGGCCTTTTTGGGCTTGACTTCTTCCTCGCTGTCAGAGTCGCTGCTGTCGGAGCTTGCGGAGGTCTCGTCGTCCTCGTCGCTGCTGGAAGGTTCTGGGGTCGGCTCCTTCTTGCCCTTCTTCTTCTTGCTGTCCTTTTCGACCGTCTTCGCGGTCTTCTTCGCGGTAGCCTTGGCGGCCTGCTTCGGTGCTTCGGCAGGCTTGGCGACACGGCCACTCTTCACCTTCTCGGTCTTGGCGGGAGCAGCTGCGGCGGCAGCGGCGACCTTGCTGGACTTCTTGTCTTTGGCCATTGTTATAGGATGTTTCTCTGCGCAGCTGTTAGTATGTACGCCTCGCACGGTGTAATCAGTTCGGTCTGGCAGCGGCAGCAGTAGCAGTCTCTCGTCTCAAAGACCCAGCAGCGATAACGGCAAGCGTTCAAGGTCAGTAGCAGCAGTAGCAATAGCCCCCAAGCGACAGAGTCGCAGCAAAGCCCTCAGTAGCCCACTTGACTTGCCGTAGCAAAGTATGGAAGCCCTCGAGTAAGATCGGCGCACGGCCAGATCTATATGCCAACCCGCGACAAAGAAGTCGCCTGTGCCCGCTGATCGCTGCGTCAAGGCGGTGTGTTCCCACAAGCAGCCAAGACTGCGTGAGAAGCAAGACTGGTATGTCGTCAAAAGCCCACGGAAGTCCTCGCAGCCCACAAGAAAGAATTGTAGCTTTGCTCATTCACAAGGCGCTGATGCCAGCGACGTGAAGAGATAAGATGCCCACGAACCAAATGTAGCCCTCTCTGTGATATCCCTCAGGTCGATGTTAATAAGTCGTGTCTGTGGTGTGAATGTGTTGCGATGGCGAAAGATCTGCCGTGTCGAAGTGTGCAGGTTGCAGAGCCCTCGAGGAAGAAGAGGGCGGGTGGAAAAGTTCGAAGTCGACCTTTTCTGCTGCAGAGCTGCCCTGCTAGCGCCGAAGCTAAAGCACGGACTTTACCAAGATGCAGATCCCGTCCCGTCACGGAGCTGGAGGAGTCGGGAAGCTTGTGGCCTGAGGCAATAATGTGCGCTGAGGTGCGGTCCAGGAATCATGCTCAGGAGACAACCTAAGGCATCTACGATTCGAACAAGGACCAACTTACAGCGCCATAACTTGCAAGAAGCGCACAGTGGCCACCGGAACACTGACTGGCGAAAAGGACCCTGGGTAGCTGCATCAAATTCTTTGGCGCATCTCTCTCGTAGCAAGCACATCAGTACCGTACCTAGGTAAATTCAGCAATCATTGGGATCCTCAGGCCCACACGTCCAGCAACCGACCTCACCAGAGTACCCCGAAAGAAATGCCACAATAACCACTCAAGCTCCTCCCAACATGGCACCACCAACAGGACCCTCCCACCGCCCCCGTCGGAAACCCAAACCCACCACCCTCTCCCTCAACGGCACCATCACAACGACCACCAGCACAACCACCAACAACAGACAAGAAACCCCCGCCTTCCCACTTGTCGCCTTCTTCTGGCCCGCCAAAGCCTCCAACACCTCCCCCTGGATCATCCTCCCCTCCATTCTCCTCATCACCTTCCTCTTCCGCTGGGCAACAAGTCTCTGGCCTTACTCCGGCCACGCCAAGCCACCCCTTCATGGCGACTTCGAAGCCCAACGGCATTGGATGGAACTCACGATCAACCTACCGATAACGCACTGGTATTTTCACGATCTGGAATGGTGGGGTTTGGACTACCCTCCCCTCACCGCCTACCACTCATGGGTGGTAGGCCAGATCGGTAACTTGTTCAACCCAGACTGGTTTGCGCTGTACCTCAGTCGCGGAACCGACGACATAGATCTCAAAGTCTTCATGCGCGCTAGTGTAGTGGCCAGCGAGTATTTGGTCTACGTGCCCGCGGCCATCCTGTGCGTGCGGCAGCTGGGGAAGCTGCACAGCATCAACTCGTGGGAATCTGCGATTGCTCTGACGGCGATTCTGCTACAGCCAGCGACGATTTTGATCGACCATGGGCATTTCCAGTACAACACTGTAATGCTGGGTTTCATGCTCGCGACGCTGGCTAGTATGCTCGCGGGGAAGCTGCTGTGGAGTTCGGTTTTCTTCGTCGCGACGCTGGGGTTCAAGCAGATGGCTCTGTTCTATGCGCCCGCGGTCGCCGCGTATTTGGCTGGGCAATGCCTGTTCCCTAGGATCGACATACCACGGTTCCTCGGCATCGCGGTAGTCACACTGGCCTCCTTCGCCGTCCTCTTCTTCCCTCTTCTAGCCGGCACAGCACTCGACACCTACCGCAACATCCCCCTCCCAGCCGACGCCAAACCCCCACCTCTCATGGCCTTCCTCCCCGAAAACATCACCCCCCAAACCCGATACCACCCCTACCTCCTCCAACTAACCCAATCCATCCACCGCATCTTCCCCTTCGCCCGCGGGCTCTTCGAAGACAAAGTCGCCAACATCTGGTGCACCCTCCACAGCACCCACATCTACAAACTCTCCCACCTCTCCTCCACCAACCTCAGCCGAGCAGCTCTCGCTCTAACCCTAACCGCCCTCACACCCCCCTGCCTCCTCCTCCTCCTCAAACCAACCAAACCCCTCCTCCCCTACGCCCTCGCCACCACAGCCTGGGCCTTCTTCCTCTGCTCCTACCAAGTCCACGAGAAAAACGTCCTCCTGCCCCTCCTACCCATGACACTCCTTCTGGCAACCGACGGCGGCATGAAACCCGCTATCCGCGCCTGGACGGGCTACGCCAACCTCCTCGCCTGCTGGACCATGTTCCCCTTACTCGTCCGCGACGGGCTCCGAGTGCCTTACTTCATCCTCACAGCTCTCTGGGCCTGGCTGATGGGTCTCCCGCCTTGCGGAACAAGCACGCTCACGACGTCCGCGGAAGACGGCGGTTTGAGTTGGGTGGGGAAGACTATTCACGTGGCGACGTATGCGGGGATGGTTGGCTGGCATGTGGTGGAGATGGCTGTGGCGCCGCCGGAGGGGAAACCGGATCTGTGGGTTGTGGCGAATGTGGGTTTGGGGTGCGCGGGGTTCGGGGTGTGTTATCTGTGGTGTTTGTGGAGGTCGGTCGAGGTTAGTGGCGTGTTGTATGATGTAGGGATTTGGAAGCGCGGCGTGGGTGGGGAGAAGAAGAAGAAGAAGACGCAGTAGCATTTTGTCCCGAGCGCCCGGGTTTTCTTTGAGCCTTAAGATCCTCAATCGCGGCTGGTATAGAGCATGATATCGAGACCCATGACTCTAGTGCCGAAACATACTGTAATGCAGTACTGTACAAATACCATCCACATATCCTACATCCATCGTGTCACAACCTTCCCACAGCCTCCCCTCCCAAAGAACCCATCCCAAACTCCCATCCCATGCACGCTATAATATGACCAAATCCCCTCCTCTTCCATCCTCTTCCATCCTCTTCCTTCCCACCCCCTCTCTCCTTCTTCCAACCCTCCACCTTTTACCCCCTCCCCCATTCCCTTCAAAGGGAAACCCCGCCTCTTCACAGACCCCAAGATCTCAAGCCAACTCAAACCCAAACCCCTTCATACAACTCCGATACCTCCCGACCAAATCCCCACAAGCCTCCTGCGGATCCGCCGCGTTCGAAAACAACATACATTCATCTCGAGCGGATTTCTCATCCTTGCAGACACAGCAGGGCTGGTGATTCGCACAAAAAGCAAAAACGCATTAGCAATAGTTCCATCCATCCATTGTAATGAACCGAGGTCCTTGTAATGACCCGAGGTCCTTGGGAGTATGATGATATATATATACCTTTACTTTAGGCGCCGCCTCGTCGCCAGGGGATTTGAGGTCTGCGGCCATGTTGTTGGGCTGTTGCATAGAGCTGGAAGAAGAAGAGGAAGCTGTTTTTTGGCATGCGCGTTAGTAAAGGGACCTAGGTAGGCTTCATCGGGTTGCTGCGAGCGGCGCGGGGGAGGGTAGAGGAGATGCGAACATTTCACCACTGAAGCCGACATAGCTACTGCGTCTACTTGCAGAGAGAGTGTGGATGCCCTGTAGTCGTCTGGGCGGGATGGTAGTGTGATAGTAGGGAAGGTATGGTAAGGTAGTGCAAGGTGGGTTTCAGTGCTGTGTGGATTGGAACTTGAGGTGAGGCGCATCTCGAAAGAGTACGTCAGAGATTCCCCCCGGGGCCGTTTTGTCAGCGAAGCCGAAGCCGAAGCCGAAGCGGGGGGGGGCGGGCCGCTGTAGCCCGCTGGCGCATGCGAACATGTCACGTCCGTGCAGGTGGCGAATCGGGCGCTGGGATTGTACCCGGTAGTCGCGCGTGGTGGAGTGAGGACTGTGAGTACAGAGAGAGAGACAGACAGATGAATGATATGATGTGTATATAAATATTCGGAATATCTACCTCCCCGGATTACAGGTAGGTAGGTAGCTCGTAGCGCAAGTGAGCAGGAATATTGGAAAGGTGAATGGAGAGCACAACGACTAGCTAGCAAGGAACCTCCCAACTTGAAACATTTGCAGCGCGCTTGACACTGACACAGTCACTCATCTCATAGCCTCAAGGTCCTTGACACGTACTGAACACCCAAACTCCATAGCCGACCCGCACCCCTCTCAGCTCAGCTCAACTCAAGTCCGACACCTCTCCCTGCCCACTATACCTCCTCCCCCCCTCCACCTCCACAACCTCCTTATCCGCAGCCCCAAAGCCCCCCCACCCCTCAAACTCCTCCCCAAACTTCACCGCCGCCCTCAAATAAAACCCATTCGGGTCCCCCCAGACCTTGCTAGCCTCATGCATACTCCTCAGCGCCTTGACATAATGCGCATCAGTCCTGTACCGACTCAGCAAAGCCTCACGCTTAACGTGCGTCCAATTCCGGCCGTCGAGATCGACGAGCTTGATTGCGTCGATGTTGATCTGGGGCCGGAGCTGCGCGATGTAGATGAGGAGGGTGAGGAACCACCATTGTTTTAGTAAAGGAATGTGGAAGCGGGCGGGGAGGCAGGGGAGGAGAGTGCGGACAGCGTGGGAGGTTGTAAGGAGGTGGACGAGGAAAAAGTCATGGTGCACGGCTTGTTGGCGAGGGGTGCTGGCGACCAGGAGGGCGACGACGAGTTTTTGGGATTCGGCGAATTGGGCTTTCGGGTTTTGGAGATCCCAGGCGTTCCAGTGTTGGAGGAGGGCCTCGGTGAGGGCTTTGTTGGTGAGGAGAGTGTCGATGTTGGTGCTGCCTGGGGAGGAGGGGAGGTTGTCGAAGGTTTTGTCGTGGGCGACGCGGTCGAGGAGGGTGAAGAGGGAGTCTGAGGGGTTCGGGGAGGGTCTGGTGTATTGAGGGTCGTCGAGGTAGATGTGCCAGTCGTTGTAGAAGCAGGCGGCGAGGGCGAGGGCTTCGATGGCGACGGTGCGGGAGGACAGCTCGTGCGCGTAGCCTAGGTGGATGAGGGGGTGGCCAAGGCCGGAAATCAAGTTGTTGACGAGGGGCTCCGGGCCTTGGAGTAGGTACTCGTCCAGTAAAGCGTGCCAGTCATAGCCATGCCGTACGAGCTGATCCTCGAAGAAGTCTACAAACGCGCGCTGATACTCTCGCTTGCCTAGGAAGTCTCGCCAGTCGTGCTGGGAAATCTCGCCGGGACTGTCGCGCCAGGGCTCTAGGTGTTTGCTCTCGGCCTCATAGATGTGAGTGAGCTGGTCGCTGTCGGCACCGAAGATGTAAGAGGTGGCGAGAATGTGTGGGACATGGTTGTGGAAGCGTAGTTGGTTGTAGATGACGCTGTGTGTAATGTGGTTGTGCTTGAGCAGGTGCTTCAGCGTGCGTGCCCGCTTCTCCGGCCGCTCCTCGACGTCGTGCACGTCTGGCTTGGGGAGCTTGATGCCACCTCCGCCCCCGACGGTCGGGAAGCTGCTGAAGATCTGTGGAAGTCGGAACTGGAACATGCCGGGACTTTGATGGCGACCAGACGGGTGTGGGACTTTGACAGGACAGGTCAGGCAGCTAGGAGAGTAGGAACAGGGTGATATGGAAATGCGCAGTGTGGTAGAGATGCGTGTGACCGTCCGCCTACGTCCGCAAGCTCTCCAAGCACTGGTGACCAAACGAACGTGACGTGCACCCTTGGAGGAAGGCGAGCTTTCCCCTCCTCACCCCACCAAATCTGATTAACACGGCGCGGGGCTGGATGTAGTTCCAATAATACACGAATATAAACAATTCAAGAAGCGATCATTTCCATGTCACGTGAGGCTCATAAGCAGCTTTAGCTCACTTGGGAGAGCGCCAGACTGAAGTTCACTTCGGTTCGAAAGCATTCTGTGCGGTATCTGGAGGTACTGTGTTCGAGTATGTCTGCCTCATCCACATCGCATCTACAATAGCCCATTCTAACATCACCTTCAGTCCACAGAAGCTGCAATTCAGCTATCATCATTTTTCTTTTGCATTCTTCTCGAGTGTCTTTTGGAGCGTCTCATTCATCTCAACTCCAACCCTTCCTTTTGCTCAGCTCGCACGCTGTGGGCGCACAAAGCTCACCTCGCGCAACCTTGAACGCGCTTCAACTCGCACAAGCGTGGCCTACATATCAGTCAATTGTTACCCAGACTATTGATTGTGGTCCTGGACTCAACCTCCCCCTCCTTTGGCTGAGCTCTGTGTAACGCAGGAGCGTTCAGAGCTCAGCTCCCGAAGCCGCCACAGCTGAGGCGAGTGTCACTAGAGAATGTAGATGTCCTGATGATAGAAAGACTCGATTGACCCTTGCAAGAGAGAAGACTTCCCAAGTACTTAAGTTTCAGACACTAGCGACTCGCCTGACATCTGCCCGTCAACAAGTTTCAACACCTCAAGCAAGAATGGCAGAGGCTACGTCCTCATCTTTCCCTATTGGCTCTCCACCCCGACGCTCGATTGCCAAGCAGCGTCCAGACGAGCGCAGTCACTCCATCGCAAGCGATGCCTCCGATACCCACGAGGAAGTCGTATCAGACATCACAGATCCAGCCCTCGAGCGCCGTCTGCGCCTCAAAATCGATCTTCGCCTCTGCACCATCGCCGGCCTCCTCTGCTCCCTCAACCTCCTAGACTCTGGCGTCATCTCCTCCGCCTCGGTGACCTCCATGATCTCCGACCTCTCCCTCACTGGCAATCGCTACTCCATCAGCATCTTCATCTTCACAATCTCCAGCATTGCCTTCCAACTCCCTTCTACCATCGCCGCGCGGACGTTCGGACCCAGGATCTGGTTCGCATTCATTACGTGCATGTTCGGGCTCCTAACAATGTGCACGGCTTTCGTGCGGTCTTGGAAGGAGATGATTGCGTTGAGAGTGCTTCTAGGGGCGGCAATGAGCGGTATCTATCCAGGTTTGACGTATCTGATCTCGACCTGGTATCTACGACGGGAACAGCAGACGCGATTCGCCTTGCTACAAACCGGCGAAGTCATCATACTGGCGACCGGAGGCATCGTCAACTTCGGCCTCAACAAACTCAACGGCAGCGCTGGCCTAGCAGGATGGCGCTGGATGTTCCTCGTCCAGGGCCTCATCAGCATCATCATCGGCATCATAACCTACTTCTGGATAATCGACTTCCCGGAAAACGCCCACAAATCCCTCTCCTTCCTCACTTCCTCGGAACAGAACCTCGCCATCACCCGCATCCAACACGACCGGCAAGACGTGCACCCAACCCCCTTCACCTGGCCCACCATCCTCCGCCACGCACAGGACCCCAAAATCTACGCCTTCGCAATAATGTTCTTCCTCCTCAACCTAGTCTTCACCTCACTCTCCTACTTCCTCCCCATCATCCTGCAAACTGGCATGGGCTTCTCCTCGGACACCGCCATCCTCCTCTCCGCCCCACCCTACTACTACGCCGTTCTCCCCGTCCTCCTGACCTCCATCGTCAGCGACCGCTACCGCCTCCGCGGCCCTGTAATCCTCTTCAACAGCACCTGCCTCATCATCGGCTTCAGCCTGCTAGGCTTCGCCCACCAAGTCACTCTCCGCTACATCGGCACTTTCTTCGCGACAGGCGCGTATATTTCCAACTGGGCGGCTCTATCCGCCTACTGGTCTTCCAACGTCGCGGGGCAGTGGAAGAGGGCTTTCACGGCCGCAGCGGTCGCGGCGATGAATGGGGCGGGAGGAATTGCGGGGAGCTTTATCGTCAGGGAGCGTGAGGCGCCGGGCTATCGGACAGCGGTTTGGGTGAGTATCGGGAGTCATGTCATGATTATGGGGATTGTGGTGGGGTTTAGTCTGGGGTTTGCGAGGGCGAATCGGAGGCAGAGGGAGGGGAAGGCTTTGCTGGAGGGGACAGAGGGGTTTCGGTATCAGTATTGACCGGTCTTTAGCACAAGGAAACGAGTGGACCAAAGAAGTGTCGTTGTTTGGTACGATTCTGATTCTCAAGCACTTGAATGCTATACAGCCTTTAAGCAACTAAGAAATCACGGGATGCGGCTTTCGAACAGCCACGCGGCCGCGCTATCATCAAGCAATCTACCTAGCATGACAGTCTCCGGTTGGCCGCTTGATTGCCTGGTAAAGAAGACTTCTACCGAGACAATGAAGGCCATGCTTGCGGGCAATACGCTGCATGTCCCGGCAGAAAGGACCAACACAAAGAACTCGCCGGCGAGACGTTCGTTACGGCTGTCTCCATCTTCGTCGCATACGACGTAAACTGCAATTGCTGTTTTGGCAAACATGGACGCTTGTCTCATGATGCGCCTTGTCAATGGTACAAGAAGGTCCTGCTGTCGACCGAGTTCGACTGGATCTTCATCTTTCTTTTCTCTCCTTGCACCCTCGTTCGATGGCTCCAGCGAAGCCTCTTTCGAAGAAAGGCGCAAAGTCTGCGTCGGCGGCTACGGCTGCTTCTCGAACGAGAGTTCCGTCTGATGATCGAGTGGCGAAAGCAAAGCAGCCGCAAAAGCAGCAGAAACAAACGAAACAGAAGAAGGCGCCGCGACAGCGATCACAGCAGTCACAGCAACCCGAAGACGTGGATCACGATGGTGAAGACGACGACCATGGCGACGTGGAAGAGCAGCAACCAGACCATCCTTTCAACCCGCCTGCCAATTCCGACCAGGTCCGCTATGCTTCGGCTATGGGTCACTTCGAGGAAGCCATGAGGGAGATGAATGGTTTGGTCCAGCCCAACCTGTTTTCGCGACCGAGAGGGCAGCCGCCTTTGCCTCCTGAGCCCTCCAGTGGCAACGTCACCGCGTACCACACGCCATCGGTTATGAACGTCTATTTTACAGATCGCCTGCCCATCGATGGGCGGATGAGCTGGTCGGGCGAGCCTGGAAATGAGAGGTTGTCTCGGCAGGTAATTAGTAGGCAGGTAGTTGAGAACGGGTACTTGCGCCAGCGGAAGGGGAAAGCAGCGCAAAGTGGAGAGACCGAGGGGGAACCAGGGCAGCAGAGCGGGAGTACCGCTGTTGACGAGGCTGTGGAGGCGAATGGAGGCGGGACAGGCCTCCCTGGGATTAGCGAGAAGCGGAAGGGCAAGCAGCCTGCGGTGGAGACTGTGGAGCACGGTGGGAGTCGGATGGACGAGCGACTGAGATTCTGTGATCTGAGTCCGAAGACAAGGAAACTGCTCTGTAACTCGCGCCAGGGTAGAGACGACGCCGCACGATCTCAGCCCCCTCGATTATACCAAGGCAGACGCGATCCCGTACCCGGCGTCACTTACAACGGCGGCTACACGGCCGAGTTGCCTGGCAGACGTGGACGCTGGGAGTTCCGTAGTTGTGGCATCGATTCCACGGATGAAGGGCAGGCGCGGCTTAATGTTGGAGGGCAGCCGAATGGGACTCCCGGTGTGAATCGCCCGACCGCTCAGCAGATCTATGAGGTGAGGGTGGAGCAGCGAGTGAGGGAGGATTGGGAAAAGTTTCTGGGGCGTGAAGTGCCTAGTGATCTTACTGAGGGGATCGTGCTTGTTTGGGTGCCGGATAATGAGCGGGAATGGCTTATTAATATGAGGGATGATCGTGATGACGATGATGATGAAGATGATGATGACGATGATAACGACGACGGTGGGGCCGGGCAGGATGGCGATGAGGGCGATGAGGGCGATGAGGGCGATGAGGGCGATGAGGGCGACGAGGACGAGGAGCCTGCCGATGAGGACTTTGACGACACCGCTCGCGGCGAGGCCGGTGGTGACGGTGTCGCTCCAGATGAGACTGACGAGCGTCAACCTCCCACAGACAACGAAGCCGATGAGCACGTCAAAGAGGTTCCGGGGCAGCGTAAAAGCTCGCGAGGCAGGAGATTCTGGGAGTGGGCCAACCCAGCAGACATCGAACCCACAAAGTCCATCAACGCCGACAAACGACCTGAAGACAATCCGGGATCCATCATCCACGGTCCAGGCAGAGTACTTCGTAAGGACAGTAGGGTTACGCCGGCTCCGCCCATTGCAGAAGCTCGACCAGGCAGCAAATCAGCGCAGAAGAAGCCGATCAAGGAAGCGAAGCGACCGCAGCAAAGATCGACAAAGACAGCACCATCTCGTCCGGACTCCGTGGCTCCAGAGCCGTCTCTGGCGGACGATCATTCTCGTCCGGATGCTGCCAATGGTCTTACAGCTGCAGAGCGTCGACAGAAATCCAAAAGCGCGATGAGGAAGCAATTGAAATCGCTGAAGTCCTCCGAATTCACCTCGGTCAACAAACGTAAGTCCGATCCCCCTACTTCGCACGTGTCATTTGAGACCTCTATTACTGACATTGGCTGTACAGCGCACCATCGCAACCCAACTTCAACGCGCGGGAGCGTACATTCAAACCCGGCTGCGAGACGAGACGCACTCAGAGAGCTAGAAGAGCGGCGTGAACGAGACGCAAGGCTGATTGAAGAGTCCGAGCAGCGCGCAACTGGTCCTCCAGCGCTTGCGGGCGAAGGTTTTGGTGCGTTTTTGCGCAGGTCCTTGGGTGAGCCTCAGGGGATAGGCAGGGCGCAAAACCTCATTGCGGAGGCCCGCGGTTTCGGCGTTGGTGCTGGTGCTGGAGTTCGTGCGCGAAGTCAGGATGACGGTGATGTTGTTGCGGCAGAAGGCAGTCCTTCGCCGGTGATTCCGTTGAAATCTCAGCGCGAGCAGGTCGTTCCACAGCCGGAAGCCGGGTTCGAGGAAGCTGGTGAGCGGCATCAGGAGGCGGCACCCGCGGATGATGAGTCTGAGGAGGGCTCTGCCTCTGGGGGGAGTGATGATCAAGGGGCTCGAGGGCGGAAGCGGGAGCTTTCAGACGTGGGGAGTGGGAGTGACAGTGAGCAGGGTCTAGATGTGGAAGCCTCGCCTTCTAAGAAGCCGAGGAAAGTTTCTGCTGTGGAGAGGAAGGGTGGTTGATCTCTGGTGTGTCTCCGACTGGATGTTGGTTAGCAGCGCCGTGCTGCTTTTGCTTGACATTGCGATTGTATGTTGCAGTCATGTTGAGGAAAGCACGTACTGAACGTAGCAGCCTTGCTCAGGCGATCCACGTTGACTAATTGCCAAACCCGTGGTTATTAAGATAACATCATCTCAAACGTCTTTCTTTTCCGTCTCAACCCACACTATCCTTGATCAGATTCCCCGCCAACTCCTTAACATCACTATAATCAATCCTCACATTCACCACCGAAACCCCTTCAAACGCCAACGCCTCCTCCATAACCTTCTCCACATCCTCGGCCCCCATATTAAACCCCTTCCCGCCAAACGCCTCAACCAACTTCGCAAAATCCACCCCACCGAGCCTGATGCCACTACTCCGTCCATACTTCATCTCCTCCTGAAACTGCACCATATTATACGCCTCGTCGTTCCAGACAAAATGCGTGATATTACACCTCTGCTGGACCGCGGTGGAGAGTTCCATGGAGGAGAACATGAACCCGCCGTCACCGCTTAGACTGACGACTTTGCGGGAGCAAGGGGGCTCTTGGGTGAGGGAGGCGGCGATGGCCCAGGGGAGGCCGACGCCGAGAGTTTGCTGGCCGTTGGAGCAGAGGAGGTGGCGGGGTTGGTAGGCGAGGTAGTGCCGCATCATGTAGATGTAGACGGTGCCGACGTCGACGGTCACGGTGGTTGTGTGGGGGACGCGGGCTTGGAGAGCGGCGATGAAGTGGAGGGGGTTGACGAGGTTTGTGTCGGTGTTGGAGGACTGGGCCTTGGAGAGGTTGGTGCGAGAGACGACGAGTTCTTGCCGGAGGTTTTGGGTGAAGGGGTGTTTGGAGGGGTCGGTGACGTTGGTGACGCGGTCGGCGAGGTCGAGGATATTTTCTTTGACGGAGCCGAGGAGTTCGATTTGCGGGTGGTAGTAGGCGCCGTAATCGCAGGAGGTGTAGTCTACGTGCACCTGAGACAGGGGTTAGCAGGTCGTTCGTGTTGGTTTCGGACCGTTTGGCAGACACTTACGATGTTCGCCTTGCCCTCGGGATTCCACGCATTCGCATCATACTCAAAGGGATCGTAGCCAAGTGTGATGATCAGATCCGACTCGGACAGCAGTCTATCGCCCGTCTGATTACGAAAGAGCCCCACGCGACCGAAGAAGACATGCTGGGCCAGCGACTCCGGGATGGCGCCCGCAGCCTGGAACGTCTCGACAACAGCGATCGGCCATCGCTTCAGAAACTCGCGCACCGCACCCACGACGATAGCGCTACTGGCGCGCTGGCCGAGAAACAGCACCGGAAGCTTCGCCTTGTCGATCATCCCAGCTACAGCATCCAGCTCCTGTGGCGGCGCTGATCCAAATCGAGGCGCTTTGTGTGCTGAAGATGGGAAGGCAGTGATCTTCGACTTGCCGCTCGCGACATCCATAGGGATCGAAACCACACAAGTGCCCTTGGGCGAGGTCTGCGCGCTCCTAAAAGCCGCTAGGACCACTTCGGCAGCTTGGTCTTCAACCTCGATATTCGTCGCCGTCTTGGAGATCGGACCGAGAATCTCCAGCGTCGGCATGGATTGATGCGTGTGTTTCGTGCTCAGCAGTCTCGGTACCGATCCAACGATTGCAACAACGGGGTCGCCCTCGGTCGTAGCCGTCATGAGCCCTGTGGTGAGGTTGCCGCCACCGGGCCCAGAGGTGGCAACACAGACACCTGGTGTGCCGGTGATGCGTCCGACGGCCGCGGCCATGAAGGCGGCATTTTGTTCGTGTCGGCAGATGACGAGTTTGATCTCTGGGTGGTCGGAAAGGGTGTCGAAGATGGCATCGACTTTGGCCCCCGGGATGCCGAAGACGACTTTGACGCCGGCATTGTAGAGGCTTTCGACGATGATCTGAGCGACTTGCTGCTCCTTTCCGCCAGGCATATTTCCGGAAGGTCCGCAAGGCCCGAGCAAAGAAGTCTTTCTGGTATGCAATCCGGGAATAGATGTGGAGAAGAGGATGGAGTTGATGGAGTTGACGAAGACTTCTCACCTTGTGTAGGGTGAGGACATATGTAGAGAATAAAGAGTGTGTCTAATATGACCTCGTGGTTACGTACTTTCTTAGCTCAACGTATTGCAGGAACCTGAGGCGGTGGTGAGGCGTTATGTCATCTGTAGGCCAGTGGAGGTGGAGAGGAAGTGGCCGGGATGAGCTCACTGCTGAATTCCGGGGTACCCCGAAAGAACCTCAAAAGGCTGAACTTCACTTGCGAACCTCACTTCAGTGACTGAAAGTCCATGTCCATGTCAGCGATCGGCTTGTCGTCACGAGCATACTGAGCATGTAGAACTCATCCGAAGAGCCTGCCGGGCTCGTGTTACACCTACACCTTAGCGACCATGGCGTCACAAAAGCGCAAGCGTTCACCCGACCAACCCTCCTCCGACGCCTCCTCCCTCGTTTTCCGCTCATCACCAATCGAAGACCGCAGCTCAACCTTCATAGGCTACTTCTCCCCCACTATTCCCCCAGAAACCCTCCAAAAACTCCCCGAGATCAAAGACGCAACGCACAAAATCCTGGCCTACCGGAGAGAAAGTCCCCAGCGGTCTCTCACAGGGCGGAAACAGTACACCGCTGGCCATGACGACGACGGCGAGAAGTACGCTGGCAAGCGCGTTGAGAAAGCTCTGGAGGCGATGCAGGTCGTCGGGGCCTGTGTCGTCGCGCGTTGGTATGGCGGCGTGATGTTAGGACCTGTGCGGTTTACGCATATTGAGGAGTGCGCGAGGGATGCCGTACGTAGGTGGCAGGCAAGTGTGGCCGAGGAGGGTGCGAAGAAGCGGCGGGTGGAAGAGGAGGGGGTTGAGCAAGGCAGACTTGCCGCGGCGTTGAGGGAGAGGGATAGCAGTATTGCTGTGCTGCGGGACTTGGCTGCTGTGAAGGAGAGGCAGGTTAAAGAGGGCATTGTGGCTGGCGTCGAGGCTTTGGATGGCGAGCAGCAGATCGATGGTAAATCCCCAAAGCCAGGTGATGGTGCAGGCTCTCGATCAAAGCCATCCAATGCCGTTCCAGCAATAGACTACTCGGTCATGCCCGTCGAACGTCTGAGAGTCCTCGATAGGGCGCGCGATGCTACCCTCTCATTCTTGCTGAAGCGCATAGACAAAGCCGAGGCGGACTTGACAGCTCTGAGAAACGATCAGGAAGCCAAGTGACTGAGATGAGAAAGCAGATCCTGGCTACCCGCCAATAGCTCGTAACTTGAGTTCAAGGATTCGAACGAATAATCTAGGAGAGCGATAGCGTGCTTCCCAATAGTAGTGGCCTACCTCAGCTGCTTGTGCGCTGCTGCCGGCTTGCGCCAACAGGCTTGCTGCGTAATCAACTAGCCAGAGCATACGACAGAAGGGCGAGACGGCTCTCCAGGAGCTGGCCATCGTAATGTTCGACAGTGCAAGGAACATGTAGGTGGGGAGATCAATCACTGGTCGACAGTCCGCTAAAGGGCTTGTGGACTACCTGAGGGAGGTACAGATGCAGTACAAAGCTCCGTTATAGACAGCCTACTCTCTAACCTGCTCCGATCGGGATTACAGAGCTGGTATGTACAAGATAAAGTAGATGAAAACGCTTCAATTTCCCAAGCGCAGACTAAGCTCCCACGTAGCCAGCATATAGATCGTAAAACACTCGTACCTCGTACAAAGACATCACCACCTACCGCCCCATCCTATCCCTCCACCTCCTTGACCCCAGCATCGTCCGTGACCAACTTCGCCCGATTAAAGTCCTCTCCCGTCGGCAACTCCATATGCACATGACTCGCAACCGCCATCCCCATCCTCACACTCTCCGCTCTAACCTCCAGAACATGCCCACCCGCCCCACAATCCCCTCGCAAAAAATGCAAATGCTCCCCCGCCACCCCAAACCCCTGCCAATTCCCCGGCGTCCGGAACCCAATAATCGTCCCCTCCACATCCTCATACTCCTCTACCGACTGCTTCTTCCCTAGCTCACTCAAAGGCTGCCCTTCGTACTCCTGACCCCTCACAGTCCTACACTTCAAATACTGAAAAGACCCCGTGATCCTGTACGTCAGAAACAAATTCTTCGCATGAGGGTTGAAAGTTTCCAGCGCGCGGTCAATGTCGTTTTTATCTTTCAAGTGTACGTCTGTGGTAGTTTGGGGGGAGAATTGCGTTGTCACGGCGAAGGGGATGAGGTCTGTAGGCGCGGCTTCGCGGACGGAGCCGGAGGCTTGGAGTTGGTAGATTTTGCTCTCGAGGAAGAGGAGTTCGCCGTTCATGTGGGCAAAGGTGCCGAGGCCTTGGTTGCCTTTTTTGGCGAGCTCGGAGGCCGAGATGCCAGTGTTGCTTACGCCGTCCATGAGGGCGTTGAGGAGGGAGTATTGGTAGATGTGGTTGTCTTCCATGGTGGCGGTTGCGTAGGGATGATTGGAGGAGTGGGAGATGGGAAGGTTTGATGACGGCCAAGGTGGACTTCCCGACGGTGCAGAAGGGTTGGCGAGATGGTGAGTTTGCTACCTTGAGATGTATGTATGACGCCTTGGCCAATTTATCTTGTGAACGATACAACTTGGGCGAAAGCGGTTGCTAAGGAAGTCCAGCAGAAGTTCAAGAAGGGCAGGTCGTGACAACTTCAACGCGTTGCCGTGACGGCGGAAACGCCTGCATATATCTGTGCCTTCCCTTTTCTCTTCTGTGTGTCCAATACACACTAGCAAGCACGCAGGCTATAAACCGATGCCACGTTCGAGACATTAGGTATCTATCGGCCATATTCCTTCGCCCAGCTCCTTTGTTCTCTGCGCCAAACTCCGAACCCGTCGCCCTGCTTCCTACGTTTC
Source organism: Salinomyces thailandicus (assembly GCA_005059885.1). Taxonomy (NCBI): domain Eukaryota; kingdom Fungi; phylum Ascomycota; class Dothideomycetes; order Mycosphaerellales; family Teratosphaeriaceae; genus Salinomyces; species Salinomyces thailandicus. Next base: position 62,123 of record NAJL01000078.1, on the reverse strand, counting down.
GGTTCTCAGCTATGCTACCTAAGGCAGGTATGCACAACGAACGACAGCTTATACCACCTTTCTTAAGCTTCCTCTCTTCTCACATGCCCACTTCAAGCATTCCTATCCCCATCTTTTTCCTGCCCAATCTCCTCAACCTTCGCATCTCCTCTCCGCAATGCCTCTCCCTTCCCCAATGCCTCTCCCTTCCCCTCGCGCTGGCATTTCTTGCTCATCACATCCAACTCCACCGCCTCACCAGCCACAGACAACGCCGCCGCAACAGGCGTCGTCGCCGTGACAGTCGACCAGGTGTTTCGCGAAGCTTCACTGAACAGAACGGAGTTCCCGGAGTCGTTGGCGGAGTCGTTCGTGGAGGAGTGCTGCGACGCAGCGGACGGGCTTGAATGTTGAGGGTCTGGATGAGATGGTCAGCTTAGCTATTGCTGTACATGCTTCAGACTGGCATGGGCGCTGGTCTACGTACCTAATGCGTTGCTGACGAGGGTCTGTGGGATAGAAGGCTCGGTCGGCTTGCTCGCACCTGGGGCTAGCTCTGTCTTTGGACTGACCGGCGTTACTAGCGCTGGAGGTGCAGCCGCAGATGCCTTACTACTTCGGCCACCCCTTGGCTCCTCATGGTGAAAGTACCGCGTCGCTTGTCTCTTTGGCCCTATAGCATCGTAGCGACCGATAATCTCAGAGCGAAGCCGAGCGCTACGCTCGTCAATCGAGTGATCATACCCAACCGGCCTCTTGTCCCTTGCACTGGCTTGTCTGGAAGGGACGACCGAATCAGAGGGGTATGCGTCCTCGCCGTCGGCCTGGTGCCGATGAGGCGAGTGTCTGCTGCCGCCCTTGGAGTGGCCTGCTATCGGTGAAGAAAGACTCAGATCCGCAACACCGGCCAGTGCCGCTGGCTTGTGAGCTGCAGCTGGGGGCTGCAGGCATGGCTCCCCGAAGAGCTCATCATGACCTTCAAGAGTCCTCAAAGCAGTAGCGAAGATCTGTTCCCGCCTCGCATTACTCTCTACAGTCGTCGGTGGCCCGAAGCCACCATCCTCTTTAGCAGCGTCCTCAGCAACGACACTTTCCTGAATCAAAGCCAGAGTCGAAGCTCGTCTGCCGTTCGCATTCCGCGGATGATAACGCACATTAGGGTGCAAATGCGACTGCTCCAACTTGCTTCGGCGCGGCTGCTGCAGCTCCTCCCACGTCAGGCGGCTGTTCCTCTTGCTGTATTCAGCAGCCAAGCGTGTGACGTCTTCGCGGTGATCGATGGGCATGCTAAGCTGCGCATCGCGCTCTGCGTAGCGAGGGACGTATGAGCGTCTTCTCGTCAGCTGCTCTTGGCGCATTCGTGAGGCCTCGTCTTCCGGTTTACTGGGCAGAACGTCCGATGCTCCGGGAGGTGAAAATGCAGCAGATGCCACAGATCTTCTCTTACTCCACAGACTACTACCCGCCTGCGGATTGATCGTGTCTGGCTTCGCCACCACACTTGCCATTCTGAGTCGATTCTTTTCCCCTTGACGCATCTGCGCATCAAACCCTCTGGGCTTGGCGACCGCTTTCTCATCCCCAAAGCGCTGCAACATCTCCAACCGCGGCTGTTTCTGCGCAGCAGCGGGTTTTGGCTTCGGTACGACGATCGCTTTGCCCTCTGGGTTCGGGCGGAAATATCTCATGACCATGTTCCAGAAGCCTCCGTAGCGAGGTGGCGGCGGTGTGTCGACCTGCGCATCTGCGTCGGAACCGCTCATGATGGTGGCGGGCGCAGCGCGCAGCGCAAATCACGGCTGGTGACACCGTCTGCTGGCTCTAGAGCAGTCTGCACTTGTACAATCGCCCTAATGCGCCTAGAGCAACGGCCTGCTATCCTGTCAAGAAAGTCAGCGACATCAAACAGCCCGCATACCGAAAGTGAGCGGGCGACGAAACCGACAGAGCCAAGAGAGAAAAAGGGCAGCAGGAACAAGGCACCCCAGGCGACCTCTCCAACCCCAGAATCGAGCCATCGCAAGCTCCCTCTCACCACTATCGCTGACAACCAAAAGCACCAGGGTCAGAAACCCGCAATTAGCGGGCTAGACCTCTCAACCGGGTGCTGTGTCACAGTAGCTGTAGTTTCATGTAAGCTTAGAATGGTGAGGTGTGGGAGAAACATTTCGCGGGACGAGACCCGCTTTGCATGGAAAAGCTCATGGAGGAAAGGGTGAGGAAAATGGAAAGAACGTAGTAGTTACCAGCCTACCTTAGGTATGGGCAGCCCTCGTTGTAGATGCTCGGAAGATTGTGAGCTGTCTCGCGCGCGAAACAAAGTAGGAAGACGACTTGGGTGAAGTGCTCGGCATCGAGATTTCGAATGGCAGCGAGCGGCTGAGCCGCTGCCAAATGGATGGGTTAGTCTATTGTTACAGCGCTGCAGGGCCTTCCATAGAAGGACGCCGTCTTCATGTTAGGAGAGCGGCTATTGAGTATCCATCCGATCCTTATCCTCCTGCTCGTTCTTCTTGTCCTCTTCCCGCCTGACTTCGGTCTCCAAGCCCGTCTGCTGGCTAGCGCTGCCAACAGGCTCGCCGTTGCCATCGACCTGCACATCCGTCTTACTGCTCTCGCCACCCTCTTTGCTCTCCTCTGGCACGCTTTCCAGTGCCGTCTTCCCGTCTGCCTCCGCCTTCTGTCTGTCGTCGCGCGCTTGCCGCTCTCGCTCTTCCTCCATCGACATCCGCAGCACGAGCGCCAGCTCCGGGTCCAAGCTCGGATCTACGCCAAACTCGAAGTTCTCGCCTCCTCCGCCACCGCCGCCCGCCGCGCCACCTTCTGCGCCTGCACCACCAGCACCGGCCCCTCCACCTTCGCCTGCCAGGATGGGGCTGGCTACGATGCTGTCCGAAAGTAGATTTGGTCCTGGCGGCACAATCTCGAGATGTGAGCCATCGCCGCCCTTGACGACCTCGTTGAACGCGCGCAGCTTCTCCAGATTCTCATCCGTCAGGTCCCCAAACGCCACAAGGTCGATAGAGGTGTTGTTCTTCTTCATTCGCTTCGCCAGCTTCACCAGCTTATCCTTCGAGTCTTCAATCGGCGAGCAGACAAACACAATGACTCGCTGTCTCTGGCTCTTGTTCTGACGGTGTTTCAACGCTAGACTCGCAATCATAATGCCGGTGTAGAAATGGCTATCGCCCTTGACCCTCGTGCGGTGTAAGCCGTCGAGGATCTTGCCGGGGTTGGTAGTGAGCGTTGTGAGGACCTCGGGGCCTGAGCCGCCCATGCTCATGAGGCCGACGCTGCTTTCGGGGTTGGCTTGGGATTTGGAGTGGAAGACGAGGTTGGCGGCGTCGCATTGGGCTTCCCAGCGGGAAGGGACGTAGTCACCATTACGGCTTGACTCGCTGTTGTCGACGCTGCGGCGAAGAAGGTCAGTTGATATGATGGGAACAAGCGGTATCAGGCGAGGCGTACACTATCATCGTCGCCTCCAACACCATTTTGGCGGGCGGGCGAGCTTCGGTAGCTCGACGGGTGTCACAGAGGTTGTTGTGGTGCTTTCACTTATTTGATGACTGTTATGAAGGGCTGATGAGTTAGGTAATGTGTCGGAGGGCGGCAGTCGATGGTGTCGGGTGTATGAGGTAGAGTGTGTGTGGTGTGTGCTGCTGGAAGCTCTCCGATCGCTTTGGCAGCTGCGCATCTCTGCGGGTCTGCGGCCGCACCTCCGCTTCTGACGTTCGTTTGTTTTGGTCGAGATGCCGATGCGTCTCATTTGTCCCGTACTCTGTTGCGATATTCATAATCACTCTTACTCTACCGATTGAGATAGATAGCACTCACTAATATCGCGTCGTCCGAATTCATCACCACGTAAAGTTCCGAAAATCATACGGAGCCGACCATGCCGCCGAAGCGAGCGAAAGCAACGCGTGCATCGAACGAAGAAGCTAGCTCGATACACGCAGCACTGCCTACCACGACCACCACCGCGCAAACGATCGAAGTGCCTAAAGCGCATACGCCTGAGCAGAGGTCAGCGACAGCAATGAACGCAACACACATCACGCAAGCGCAGAAGCAGGCGCTCATCGACAACCTGCAGCTCGAGAGTACGCTCATCTCTACAGCTCATAAAGACACCAGAACAGGCACTAACAGCGCGAATAGTCACGGAGCGAGCGCGTAAACTTCGAGCACAGTACGCGATGCAGGCACAAGGTTTGCGGACGCGCCTCGAGATGCGCGTCAACCGCATCCCGCAAGCCCTCCGGAAGCGTACCATGCAAGACTTACTCGACGAGCACGCACAGAAGGAGAACCCAGCTCCTGCGCCGCCCGTGCCGGCAACGGGTGCTACTGCTCACGACACGCCCCCCATACCTCCCAAATCACCCGCAAGGAGCAGCCTGAAGAGGCAAAGGTACGCACGAACAGCACTACCGACCGCTACAATCCAAACTAACACACACCTCAGCAACCAAATCTCCACCGACGACGACAACGACAATGACAAAGAGAACCAACCCACTGACCCGCCTCAACCCCCTCTCGCCAACCCCAAAAAGCGCCCGAAAACTGCCATAGCCGCCAACACCAAAGCCCCACGCACCGCCTCTAGCAAACTCGCCGCAGCCCCAGTCAACATCCTCTCCCCACGCTCACACAACTCCCGCACCCTTCCCAAATCCCCCTTCAAACCCTCCGTCGCCGACAAACCCACGATCGCGCACCCTATCAGCCCCGTCAAGCCCCAAACAATTACAACACAGACCCTCGCCCCACCTGCATCGAAACCTCCTTCGCGCGCTCCGAGTCGACAGCAAGGTAAGCGAGGCGGCGCCGCAACAGCAGGTGGAAGGGAGATGGAGGGCAGGAGTAGTGGGGTGAGCGATGATAGTAACGGGACGACTATTGTCACTGTCACTAAGCCTGCTGCTGCGAAGAAGGGTACAGGGACGGCGGCGACTAGGAAGGCTGCGGCTGCGGCTACGGCTACGGCAAAGGCAGCGCTTGGGCGGAAACCGGCTGCGGCGAAGAAGGAGAATGTTGCGCCACCAGCGGCTGCGGCTGGTGGCAGGACTTTGAGGAAGAGGGGATAAAGGACTTTGAGCTTTGCGTTGTGAGAATCCTAGGGACATCAGGCTGTTGCTAGGATTGTTCACTCGGCTAGGTCTTCCCTAAGTACGACTTGGACATAGACAGGCAAATGTGCTATTAACGTTATTGAACCCGAGCTATCTTCGGCTTTGGACCTGAGCTTCTCTAAAAGTGCAGGTCTTTAGAGGTCACACTTGCGACGGCTATTCTGTCTCAGACATGGCATATACATGCTAATCTGTGTCCTGATAAAGATCCTTCAAAATACCGTACCGCGCCGCTTTGTGTTGACCTTGAGCTATACGGGTCCAGGGACGTATACCTTGGAACCTACTAGGAGGGAGAACAGTCTAGAAATCTTTCCGTCCTAATAAATTTCCGTCAGAGTGCCGTACGACGCTGCTTTATGTTGACTCGAACTTCACTACGTCGGAAATGTGTGCTTAGACAGAGGATGTACATACGACTCTCAGGCTCACAGACTTCTACTCCGGTACTGTACAGCGCCGTCATGATAGACTCAAGGCTTGCACTATTCCAAAGACAACCCAACGTCGAAGCAGATGGCGGCCCTCAATCCTCAGCATCCAGGCCAAAAGCCGCCCTCTTCATCTTAAGATCCTCCTCCAACTTCCCTAACCTCTCAAGCTTCCTCCGCTTCAGCAACAAGTTCGGCACGCCCGCCGTCTCGGCCCTCGCGGCCGCAATTTCGCGCTCCAAATCCACGACCTCCTCGAGCTGCTGCTGGCGCTCGGCCGCGCGCGCTGCCGCGTCTTCGTCTACAACGTCTGGCGAGTCTTCTTCGTCGTCGTCGTAGGAGGAAGATTCGTCTTCGTCGGATTCTTCGTCGTCGTCTTCTTCTTGCATGGTGGTAGTGTCACCGGCGGCCGGGGTGTCGGCGCTGGGGGTGGGTGCGGCGGGGTCGGAGGCCATGGCGTTTTCTACCGCAGACATGGAGGCGGCTTGGTCGGCGATTGGGGCGGGGGAGTCGGTGATTACTTCCGTCGCCGTCGGCTCTGCGCTGTCGAAGAGGTCCTGCGCGAAGGCGTCGTCCATCTGTGCCTCCAACGCTGCCGTCTCTTCGTCTTGTAGTTGATCCCATTGCTGCTGGTAATCCTGCTCGGTTGTCTCGACGGGCTCTCCATCCGCATCCAGCTCATCATCGTAGACTTCTGATTGCTCTGGCTCGTTCTGCGTCCTCTCCCACTCCGCTGCTGTATATTCCTGAATTTTTACCTGGGCACCCACTTGCCTCTCCCATTCGTCGTCTTCCTTAAGCAGCCTCTCGACCTCTTCTTCTACATTCTCCATCTGCCTATAGTTGACGCGTCTGCGGAAACGTCGCTTGCGCACGTAGTGCATTGGCGGTGTAAGGCCGTGGGCGTACTGCATCGTCTCCTTGTCGACATCACGCGGCAAAGGCAGGTTCTTGGCCTCGTCTTCGCCCTTGACTCGGCCTAGCACAAGAAGCATCTGATGGACGTCCGCCACTTTCCACCAGCCCTTACGGTCCCAACTCTTCATTGACTCGACGATGCAAGGCAGATCGACCAGCACAGCACCGTACATACGATTGTCCACCTTGACTACGGCTCTTCGTAGGTCGTTTGTGACGAACCGGAGACTGACATTCATCCCGCCCTCCTGCGCCTTCAGCCCAACGCGTCCGTTGGCAATAGCATCGCGCAACCTGTCAGCATCTTCGCCGGGCTGCATGCGCAGGACGAGACCTTGCTGGATCGCCGGATCCTCCTCCCGGTCGCTGTCTTCGCTGTCATAGCCAACACCTTTCGGCCGCTCAGGCACCCTTCGCCTTGCAATAAGAGTCGGTCTCCGGACATCTGCCAGAGGCTTCTTCGGACCTCCGAGCTTGATCTTGTTCAGTGTAGCAGACTGCGGCGTCGCGCTTGCCGGGCCGCTCTCCCCTGCGCGGCCAGTCTTGAGCTTGAGCGAGAGCTTATGCCCCTCCTGCGCGCCGCTCGCTGCTCGCTTTACTGCGGCGGGGGAGATGTCCTCATCCGCGGCTCGCTTCTTGCCTGTTGGGCGCTTCGCTGTCGCCTTGTCCGTCGGCTTGCGTTGCGCTGGCTTCTTCTGCTGCGAGCTTCCTGGCATGGACGGTGGCTGCTCGGTGGCCGGTGTAGGCGGCTGAGAATTCTTGATCTTGATCTTGGGACCCGCAGCAGAACTTGGGGCAGGCGACGATGCTGGCGCTCTGGCAGGGGGTTGCGGCGCGGTCCCCTCGTGCGACTGCTGTTGGCCGGTCTTCAATTTCAGGACCGGCATGATGACGGCGGTGGTGTCGTAGTGATAACGCGGACCTCGTGCTCCGCCTGCTTGAGGTCGGTGAGCAACAGGTAAACTCCTGCTTGACCGCAGTCTGCATGTGATCGTGAGGCTTGGAGCGCCGCCGGTGTTAACGGCCGGGGAATGACGGCACCGCGATCGCGTCCGTGCGAGGCGTCTTTCCGCTGATGACTGATCAAACGTCTTTGGAACCACAGGAACTCCTGTCCATTAATCCTCTATCGATAACACACTCGCACCACACCATCTGCCGAGTGTGGGACGCTGACAGCACGACAGTGACGACGGACAGTGAGCTACCTTACTCTTCGCCGTCTCCGTGGCACTTCGCAACGGTACCCTGTTCGGACATTCCAAGTCGCTTCTGCGCGCTTTATCATCGACCAGCAGCATCGGAAAGCTACAGCGTCGCTTCAATGCAACCAACCAAACTGGCCGGGACGGCGATGGTGGCTGCGCAGGGCTGCAGACGAGTGCATTAGCGTGCATCCTGCTCACCGACCTAACACACGCATTATCCCCCGAAATGCTTCTGTCTCGCAGTCAAAATGGCGGCCAAGCACCAGACCATCGGTCTGTCATGCTCTTTTGGCCCCACTATGAGCCAGGAATCATACATGCCATTCACACTTGCCTCCAGTGCTCGTCTCTTGTGGTGGCGCAAGGCTCGCAACCTTACTACAGCGGTAATCATGCCCCTGGACGAGCATGAAGGATGACTACAATCTTTCACATGTCGGGACCTCCTACCGCTCTGCTACGGTCAGGGAGCAGGTATGATAAGGTCCGGGTCGCTTTCTCATTCATCATTTGCTCGTCGCCATCTGAACACTCTGCTTGCTGACCGATCTTCTGCTCTGGCTGAAGTGTGAAGTGGTTAGTGGGACTGTCTCTGGCCTATCACGTTTCCACCCCGTTGAGAAAGCGAGTAAGACATAAATCACTGCAACTACCCACCTTCATACCATATCAACGAAGACTTCGTCAAATATGACGACAACGCTGCTACCTCTTCACTCCTTGAACATGCCTACAGTCAGGTCCGGCTACGATACAATGGCTTCTTGGGATCGCTTCTCTACAATTCAATTCAACGAAGCGGTTCCGAAGCAGTGCGTTGCTGCCGCATCGCTGTACTCGTCCGCTCGTCCAACGTCTCACAGAGGCGGCGCCCGACCTGGGTCGACGCTGCGGAGTAGCAAGCGGGATCGAGGCGTCCTGCCGGTCAATTCCAAGCAGCCGTCGCCCATCGAGCTCCCAGCACCAACATTCAAAGACGCAACTTCATCGTGGAGCCCGCCATCCTCACCCAGTGCGAAGTCCGGAGGCAGCACCTTCTCAGGATCACCGCCTCGATCACCTAGAGTAGATTCAGCAGGGGTGCTAGACTCACCAAGTATGGCTCCCTTGACACCAAAGGAGAGAAACAAGCTCGCCGACCAGCTGTTTGCAGCAGCATGTGCAGGCGACCTCGAGCACGTCAAACGCCTGCTGATCATGGGTGCGCCAATCAATGCCGGCTCGTTAGTAGAAAGCCTGTACGAATCATTCAAGCCGGCCAAATCAGGACGGCTTTCGCCCTTAGCCGGGGCTGCACGCAATAGTCAAATGGACGCGGTCGAGCTCCTGTTGGCAGCAGGCGCTGAGATCAATCCAGATGTCAGTCAATCCTCAAGCTCGCCTCTACACGAGGCAGTCCGCGCAAATGACGTCGAGCTCGCGCGCCTTTTGCTCGAGCTTGGCGCGGACGTCGACAGCTTAAATGGATACAAGACAACGCCTCTGATGTACGCAGTCAAGTACGGCTCAACATCCATGGTCAAGCTCATTCTGGAACTGCAGCCCGACATGGCTCGACTATCTTTCATCGGCGCGGCAGCGGTCCACTGGGCTGTGTGGCCGAACAGACCTGAAATCTTAGATTTGTTGCTGGTAGCGGGTGCGGACTGCAATCATCCGATGGGAAATGGCAGCACGCCACTGCATTGCGCGGTGACTGGAGGGCATCTGAAGACAGTGCAGTGCCTGCTCAGGAGAGGGGCGGATCCATTGAGGAAGGACGATGATTGGAAGACCCCGATCCAGGTGGCGGAAGAGACAGGGCACGAACAGATTACGAGATCATTGCTAGATGCTGCATCCAGGAGGCGCACTGTATAAGGGCTGGGCTCCAGCTCTTTAATGCACATCTAGCGTGGCGTTTAGGTAGTTCTAGAGACCCGATCTGGGCCTTGATGAGACTGTAGGATAGCAAAGGCATGATACCCTAGTTCAAATATGTAGCGATGAGCATTGCCAATCGTCTTTCGAATCCGGAGTTATGTGGCGTCTTCACATCTTGACCTCGACTTCAGTTGAAGCTCGGTCTTGGCAAAAGCATGTGACGGGAATCTTCGCTCCAGTTCGCACCTTCCTTTCCAACGTCACTCCAACGCCGTCGCATCATTCGCTGCAACATGATTCTACGGAAGTGAAAACCGACCCACAAACACAGCTGCGCATCATGTCGCAAGCACACGACCTCCACCGAGCTCTCCTCCGCCCAGCCATCATCCACATCCTCCGCGCCGCTGGCTTCCACAGCACCCGCCCCTCCGTCCTCGACACCCTAACCAACATCGCCGAGCGCTACATCCTCCTATTAGCCTCGACCACAGTCCAACACGCTTACAACGCACATAATGATCCGGTCCCCACCATCACGGACGTGCGCATGGCCCTCACGGACTGCGCCGTCCTACTCCCCTCCGACAGCGCGGCGGAAGAAGAATGGCGCGAGCTCATGCGCGTGCCGATTGCAGAGATGGGCGCGAGTGCGGAGAAAGGCGGGCAGAGACGTATGGCGGCTGAGAAGCGGAAGCGAGACGAACGGGATCTTCAGGATGTCACGGCTTTCAAGCGCTGGATTAGTGGCGGGCAGCATGCGGAGATACGGCGGGTGGCGGGTTTGATGCCCGATGCGAGTGCTACGGGCGCGATGCCGGCGGTTGGGGTCGGGGGTGGAGTGGTGCAGGCGGAGGATTTCCTGACGGTGTTGAGGAAGAAGCATGGGAAGGCTGGGCAGGATGATAGTAGGTTGGTGGGGACTGTGTTGGGTGGAGAGGGCGAGGAAAGGGAGGTGGTGATTGAGGGGGGACCCGTGCAGAGGATCAGGGATTGGAGGCCGAGGAATGAGGAGAGGAGCGAGAATACGCTGATTGCCGGCCAGACTGGCGGTCAGGGGAAGGCTAAGGCTTCGGCGCGTTCGAGTTCGGGGTCTGATGGGGACTCAAGCATGACTGAAGCGGATGCTGTCCTTGCTGGCTCATGAGGTGCTCAAGGGCTGGCCAAGGGGAGTTTCAACATCTTAGCGATGGCGCTGGTGGCGTTTTGAGACATATTCATTGTCAATGTGTGAAGAGCACGAACTTCATTACTCATTACTCATGAGACTCCCGTGGTCTAATCGAGCACGTCACACCCGCATTATCGAATGCCCGAAATTTCTGCCGTCACTGATCAATCCTTGCTGTGGAAGCCTTGATGGCAACCTCGACCCCCTCCAGCGCACAATAAATGATGTGGCATCCGTGGACAGACCGTGATTAGAGCCTGAGAGGCAATCCTCTGGCACTTTGTCAGCGGCCTGAAGATCAGGAGTTGCATGACTGCATCTCAAGCGCACTCACCGACATATCAGCACCATTCAGGGATTCCCGCTATCCTTAACCTCCACTACTCCCCAGTATTCGATCCTGATCGTTCGCCTTCCTTGCTCGTCGCCGCAAGCTCGACATCTCTTGGCCTGCCGGAACTGGCATTGGCAAGACCAGTCGTACAGCGACAAAGCATCCACGCGAAGATGATGAAGACCAGCGTGATGATTACCACAATGATCGCGATAGTGGTATTTGCTCTCATGCTCGTGGGTGGTCTGGTGCTGCTGCTGGATCTGGTTGGTCTGATTCTGGTCGGTTTGGTGCTCGGCTCTTCGAAATTGGATCTTCTAGCTTGCAGTCGATATTACTGCACTTGTACGAGATGCACGGAGATCAGGACACTGATGAAATGGGCATTTGACTATATGGTGTTGGAGTGCCAGCGCAGCGATGCCGCCAGCGGCATCTTCGTCACTACGGCTGTTTGCTATCGCTTCATGCCAACTATTCTCATGACCATGACGTTGGGGGTATCAGATCATCGACTCTATCCACGCCGCCGTAAATCCAGCGCAAGATACTCGGTCACCACCAGCATGGTGACGCCTGCAGCACATATCAGCCTAGGACTGCTGCTCACTCCCCGGCGCTTACCTTCGCCGATTCCATGCAGTCCACGCCCCACGAGACCATTCCCTTGCGTTCGCTACTCCAACTGGAACGCTGATGTGTGCCTTCGACCATGCAGTCGCTACCCATGCCTGTTCAAGAAAATACACGCGCCGCAGGCATTGGCAACATAGGCGCGCGGTCGTGTTGGACGTCATAGGCGGTCTCGCGGATAATAACCATATCATCGCCTTCGCTCGAGTTGTGGCTATCGCCGATACTGCCTTCCCGCCAAACGCCATGATCGCTGTACATAGGGTCTGCCGAGACATGCGTCACGTTCTTTGTGGTCTCGGGCCGGAGCTTCAATGGCTGGTGCTGTTCGTTGGTGGTTGCCTGTGTCGGCGACACGGGGGAGATGATGATATCCGTGTTGTCTTTTGTGGCTTCTCGAGCGACTGAGTCTTTACGACTGGCGTCTACTGAGCTCTCCTGGCCTGCTGTGTTTTTCGACTTTCCTGAGCTACTGCCGCTGACGTCTGACATGCCGTAGCCGCTGACACTCTTGCCTCTGGTGAAGCCCAGGCCGAAGCCGGAGTTGAAGCTTTCGGTGAATGCTTTGAGCGCAGAGAGAGTGCTCGCGGCTAGAGCGTAGGCCAGCTCGACTTCGAGCCAGATGACTACTAGCGCGCTTCCTGTGCCCGGGTCCGTGGACGGTTGGCGCAGTTGCATGGTGTAGTAGTTGCGGCCTATGGAGAAGCCGAGGACGGGGAGGCGCAGGTAGAAGGCAATGAGTATCATGGCTTTCTTTCTGAGCGGCATCTGTAGGCCCCAGACGAGATGTACGGGAAGAGCGAGGACGAGTAGCTCGGTGATGATGTCGAGGCCGGTGACAGCTTGCCATCGAGCATTCTGTTATCACGGTCAACAGCGATTCTAGCGCAGTATTCAGGGAAACGGTTGTACCTGACTAGGGCATGAGTGCCTATTGTCGTAAAAGGCCCAGTAGTAGCCCGATGCTGCAGGACATCCCGCAGTGGCTATGAGCGCGGAAGCCACGCCAAGGGTGGCGACTGCGACATTGCATATAAAGTAAAGCTTAATCTGCGCGGACGCCTTTGTGATGCGGCTAAGGAAGACCAGCATGGCGCATTTGGACATATACAGCCCAGCAATAAAAGTCACGACTCCAGCGGTAGATGCCTGCAGGGTGGTCAGCTATGAAGTGCGCGTGCGAAAGCGGCGAAATCCATGCATACTCCGCTCAAGGCGGCAAGACTGTTCGAGGTCCTGATGGTCGCCCACTTGGCTCCCAGGCCTTCTGCCAGCGCGGCATAGCTTGCGCCGGAATTGCAGAGGGTAATGACGGTGCCGATGGCGATGACTATATCGTCTGAGCCGTACGCGCCTCGGCGGATCCAAACGCGTACGCATGCTATGCAGAGCGTGTAGACCAAGCAGAGGCTCACGACGAGGTTGAGGGAGTCGGAATAGCCTTCGTGGTGTGGAGGCATGAGGGGCGATCGCGGCTCGCGCAGCGGTCGAGCCAGGGGGTTGCGTTCTGTTCTTCTCCTTGTCTTGTGGTCCACCAGGAGGCTCGAAGGTTTCGGCAACCGTCTTGGTGTGAAGTGTGCCGTAGAGTGGACGTTGCAGGAGCCCGTGGTGGTCACAAGGTCTTTGGGGGCACTTTGACCTGGCGCGGCTGCAACCGGCCCCGCGGCGTTTGTGAAGGGAGGTTGAGACTGAGTGGCCAAAGGTCAAATTTCCAGGGTCATCGGATAGGTCTGCTCTGCTCTAGTTCGATGGCTAAGTACGTCGGGTCCAGAAGCGGATGGGAGGGAGGAGTCGTTTCGGGGAGGAAGAGCAAGCTCCAGGAAGCCGAATGCTTGGCCATTGTTGGAGCGGCAGCTGAAGCGCTCGTGTAACGACAGGTCTGCGAAACCCGATCGCAAACTTGGTGTTCGTGAGTAACCACCGGCGGGTAGCTCGAAGGTCGAGCAAGCAACACTCGATAAAGGGGAGGCGATGTTGAGCGGTCCTGGAAGGATTCAAAACATACCTACATCCCTTGCTTCGCTGCCTCGCCGGCTCTTTCCGCAAGGCACTCGCTGATGCTCGTTGGCCTCTCTGTCGTTTGATTTGCGTGGCGGGCTCGGCAGCGGTAGGGCCTGTCTGCGGTACTGTACGTAGTTCACCACCTGCAGGCGATCACCTCTGTAAGCCCACCCCGGGCTATCTGTTCGCGTGGTACACGTCCGACGGCACCGAATGTCGTGCGGCAGCGGCGAATCACAGGACGGCAGCACAACAAACCCTCCAGGTTTTGCCCATGTTACAGGCTGCGGTCTTTCTCGGAAATCTGCGCTTGTCCTCCCTCGCTGGCTGCAGCCCACCGCATGCGACTAGGCCCCTTGTCACCTCGTGCGACGTGAGAATCCAGCAACCAGGTCCGGCGTAACGGTGCAGCAGCGGTACATTCGTCATGAAGCGCCAGTGGAGCTGCCACGGCTCAAAGGAGCAGAAAGCTTGGCGAGGCGTGTCGCTGGTGGCGTGCCTGCTCAAATAGTACTGCGACGCTACCCCCATACCTAGCTAAGAGTTGGCTGGTGCCCCACGTAGGTGTGGCAGTCAACAAGGCAATCCACCCCACCTCTTTACCTACGGTATCTCCTTTAAGGAGGTACGTAGTAGCAGGACTGAGTTGTCCGAGATACGCCCTTCCCGCGTCTTACATCCAGGGCTAGCAAATGAACACGCAAGGGGTTGTGCAACGTCGAAAAGAATGCGGCACACGCAGCGAGCCGACCGTCCCGTACGCAGGTCGAAGCAAGCGAACATCGAGCCACCGACTGCACCCTCACACGACGGACCCCATCCCTATAGGCTACGCACTGTAGCACGTCGCCCGTGGATCTTCGAGGCGATGAGGGACGCTGTGGATGCTGTGGGTGTGGTCGGACGGCACCTGTCATAGCGCGCAGCTTTCCGGTCTTCAGTGCATATGCCCCTCTCATAACCCACTGCATCCACACGACCCGCGCGCCCCCCGCCGCCGCCGCCGCCGCCGCCGCATCGCCGCCGCTCCATCGCGACTGCCTCTCTTGTTCGGATCTGATCGCACCTGCCTGCCGCGACCGCGCTTGTCGTCTTAGCGCATCGGTAAAGAACGTTGCTTTTCTTTCCCTGCCCTGCCCACGTCCTGCACGCCTCGTGTCACCTTGCGCATGCGACCCTTACTGCTGCCGCTCTTTTATCAATTCGGCCCTCCACAGACTACGTACACCTCATTTCTGGAGTTGATCATCAGCCTCTCGTTGCGAAGTCTCTGCGTTTGTGTGGCCACTATGAATACGACAGCGCTGCCGGACATGAAGCCAGAGGAGCGCTTCTCCATCGAAGAACTCGACCATGAGGGCAAGGCCAATGCGACCGCAAAAGGTGGCACGCCGAACGACGACAGAGAGATGCATCGAATGGGCAAGGTCCAAGAGCTGCGTGTGAGTAGTTGCTGTTCGAGGCCTCATGTCGATGCAGTGTTGTTGACGGTCGGATAGCGCAACTTCAAGTTTCTGGGTATCGTCGGGTTTGTATCGATCTTGCAATCGAGCTGTAGGTGCTCCTTGGGCGTGGCCGGTCTTTGGGCTCTACTGACCCGTGGTAGGGGAGGGAGCCTTGCAATCCAGCTACTTCGGACTCCTGAACGGTGGAAGAGGAGGCATCATCTGGTGCACCATCGCTGTTTGGCTCTTCATGCTTTGCCTTCTCGCTTCAATGTAGGGGTGCCTCAACTCTCGTCTCAGACGATTGGCTGACGTTTGTAGGGCTGAGATGGCCTCGATGGCTCCGACCGCAGGTTTGTTTGCTCCTCGGGCGTCTGATCATGACTTGAATACTCGCTGACCAAGGCAATCTTTGCATTGTAGGTGGACAATATCGTAAGTATGAACCCTAGACGACCAGCAAGCTCATCCTGCTGATTGCCACAGACTGGGTCTCCGAATTCGCACCGCGAAAGTACCAGGGATCGCTCTCGTATGTCGTCGGTTGGTGCTGTTGTCTTGGCTGGATCTCTGGGGTTCCGGCATGCGCGTATCAACTGGCTGGGCTCGTCCAGGCCATGATCCTCCTCGTCAATCCGGACGCTGACTTTGTTGCACCCTGGAAGATCACGCTGTTTCTCTTCCTTTTCTTGTTCTTGACGGTCGGCTTCAACATCTACTTCGCCGGTCACCTGCCTCTCGCTGAAGGCATAGTCCTGTTTCTGCACGTCTTCGCCTTCTTCGCCTTCCTTCTGACGCTCTGGATCATGGCCGATCATGCGCCGGCAAAGGAGGTCTTTACCACGTTTTAGTAAGCCTCGTGTCTAACCATGCAGGACTGAAGGCTGACTTAAATCAGCGATGGTGGTGGCTGGGGTAATAAAGGTCTGTCCTGCCTCGTGGGTCTGACCTCGCCAATCTGGTGCTTCATCGGCCCGGACGCCGGAGCGCACATGTCAGAGGAACTCAAAAACGCTTCACTACAACTGCCAAGAGCAATGATATGGGCCACCGTCGCCAATGGCGTCATGGGCATCGCCATGATCATCACCTTTTGCTTTTGCATCACCGACCTGGAACAGCTGCTCTCACTCGAGACGGACTTTCCCATCATCAACATCATTCAGAATGCCACGGGCTCGTTCGCCGGAACGTGCGTCCTCGGCAGTGTGCTGGTGATACTACTCTTCTTTTCAACCGTCACTACCATCGCAAGTGCATCGCGGCAGACTTGGGCGTTCAGCAGAGACCAGGTATATACCCGCACTCCATTCTCGCATGTGCAGCCTCGCTAACAGACATCAAAGGGCTTCCCGTTCTCGTCTTGGATCCGATACGTGCCGCCAACATGGGAAATTCCCCTTAACGCCGTAAGTGGCCTAACCCTCACACTCTCATACCACCATCATCATAACTGATCAAAAACCCGTACCCAGCTCCTCGTCTGCCTAGGCGTCTCGCTAATCCTCGGTGCCATAAACTTCGGCTCCAACACCGCCTTCAACGCCATCACCAGCGTCTCCAACGCCGCTCTCATCTTCTCCTACATCATCTCCGTCGGCTGCATCCGACTGAAGCGCCTCCGCGGCGAACCCCTCCTCCCCCGCCGCTGGTCTCTAGGAAATTGGGGCGGTCTCATCAACGACCTCGCGCTAGCTTTCCTGTTCGTCGGTTTCGTGTTTTCCTTCTTCCCGCAAGGGCCTGCTGTGGGGGATCCCGAGTGGGCGACCAATTTCAATTGGGCGATTATCATCTTTGCGGGGATTTGTTTGGTGGCTTTTGTCTATTATGTGTTGGGTGGGAGGAAGAGATATGTGGCGCCGGTGAGCTTGGTCAAGCAGGAGTAGAGATGCTTTTTCTTTCCAGCCGATGGGTGGTCGGTGAGAGTATGATGTGGGTGGTTATGGTGATCATGGCGAGGATGACATCCTTAATCAGGGCTCGCTGCGGAGTTTTATGTATATCGTTTCACGGGCTGGGAATCTCTGTGGTGGAAGGCGGAGAGATCGGACTCAGATCGCGGCGTTTAGCAGATGTCTATAGAACGCACGCGGATTTGGCTGGAGACTGGAGGTCCCGCGGATGAAAGTCACTTCGGTGGTAGCTCGATTCTCATGCTTTTGCCTGGAGAAGGGCGCTCACAACACCTTCCTTAATGTTCTTTTCACGTCTCTTCGGGTTCTTTGAATATGCAAGACGGACTGTGATTCGACGGTTCGAAGGGGTGACGATTGGCTTGCAGCACCGGAAGATGGGCCCCGGTGGATGACTATAGTACGCGCGAGCGTAGCTTAGGTACGTTCACAGCAACGAAAGTCGTCGCTCTGCAAGACATTAACGATGAGGAGTCTACCTAGGTAATTGGAGATAAAAAGTAGCCCGCAGTCTTCAGCGACATTGTACTTGTGGAGGCAGGCACCTTGGACTCGGGGCTCTTAGAGATGCTTGGTAAACTACATATGTACTTACCTTACCTTACCTACATAGGTCAATACCGTTTTCGTTTCTCCCAGCAGTGTAGCGTACAGGTCTGTCCGCTGCTTGTCGACTTTAGCTTTGCTGTGGCCGGATCGTAAGGTAGGTAAGGTAAGGTAAGGTGTGAAGAAGTCCCGGTTGCGCTCGATAGAGCTTCTGAGTGCGTCTAGGTACCTTACCTACCTTACCTATGATACAGCGCTGCGCTGCTTTTCTTTCTTTGGAAAGACTGGGGATCTCGACGTCTCGGATCGTCGGCAGCGTAGGAGCATGGGTGGTTTTGCGACTTTACCCTTTGGTAGCGGTTTTCACCGCGTGTGTAAGTGGTGTGCAGAAGACTGTCGATTGAGTGAGGTGAGGTACTTGGACACGGGTGATGCAGATTTGTGAAGACTTGTACGTGTACCTTAGTTACCTGACTTAGATTACGTAGGGGCCTGTGTTGTTGTGGTCTTTTTGGTCCTTGGGCGTAGTGAGTGCGGTGCACGGGATGGTACCTAGGCAGTATATGGGATGATGGTATGTGGACAGCACTGCCTTGGCTGTGGGATTGAGCTCGCATTCGTCGGCTGCAAGGCTCTTTGCACGTTTTTCAGTATGGATGATGGTCAGCGGCCTGTGAAGCTGTCACCTCGAAGCGGGGAGGTGTGTATGCGTTCGTGACGTCGGGCAGTGGATACTCAAGTTAGGTAGAGTATCCGGTATACCTACGGTCATACAGTGTACAGCAGCTGTTGCGGTGTAGGAGGAATGATCGCAGCTGCCGGCTTTCAGTCGACTAAGGTGCAGGCACACATGGGTACGGTGAGGTAGATACTGTATGAGGCACATATGGTGTATGCGCTGGCAAAGCGCCGACAGGTCCACTGTCCTGTGTACGGATGGCAGTACTCTTGCTGTGGTCTGCCGTTCACTGAAGCGTCTGCTCAACTGGTAAGCGGGCGAGCGGTGATGGTAGGTACAGTACATGATGTTGGTCAGTGCCGAGATCAAGTGTCGGTTGAGCGGTTCTGGACCAGAGGCCGGCGGCTGCCTGCATTGCAGATCAAGAGCGCGTCCCCACCGGACTGATGACTCCCATCATGAAGTTGTCGTTTTTCGTATACGTGAGTTCAGGTACCTGGTGTACCATCTTCCTACTGCGTTGGAGGAGGATGAGTAGGTAGCCATACACGCCTTGAGTACCGGTACCTCATGTATTGACGGTCCCTTACCTAAGCCGGTATGCGTACCTTATGTAAGAAGGACACCGGCAGATGTTCGTATGAGTGACAGCGGGGAGATGCGGGTGGATGGGACGATGCGGAGGGATGCGGAGCCTCAACTTCGGAAGCTGCGAAGTCGGTGTAGAAAAGTCATGAGCCTAGACATTTCTCTACACCCACCTTAGTCGAGGTCAGGTACCGGTACCTCCCTAGGCACGTGTCAAGTACCGCACACACGACCTGTGCTCTCCTCTCCTTCCTACCTTACCTACCTATAGGTACCTTAGGTATTATTATTGCTGTGTCGACGAGGTATCTTGTCTGTCTTATCCGTCTGGTCCGATTCGGTCGCCTCGTATCGAGCCCACGACGATTCGGGCATGCCCATTACGTCAAGCCTGGAGATTTCATTGAGCTGCGTCTGGCGTGCGAGCCGGAGAACCTGAAAGGCCACGACCTCAACGTCTGAAAGACTTCAACACTGCTCCCTACATTCCAGACATTCGAATACGGAGACCGAGACTGCTAGCCGCCTCATCGCAAAGCGGTGCGACATTCAGACACGTCGGCGTCGTCATCTTTGTCAGCCGATCTCCCATCCTTGTGACTGGTCCAGTCGCACTGCGTTTCCCTTCAGCGTAAACGCCTCGCCGACCGCACTTTGCAAGCGTCCCCCACTTCCTCTCCTGCTTCGTTCGGCCACCCTAGCGGGACCGGTGGTCAGCGTATGAAAGAAAGGCCGCAACAGACGGGCTCAGTGCCCTCACCGCTGCCATGTCTCCATCGCTCCCTCCCAGAAAATTCACCCCGGTACCGTTCGAAACCTCAACCAGAAGCTCGAAAGACCGGCAACAATCGCCTGACGTGGACGAGAACCCGCAACCGAGGCGGTCTCCGGTAGAACCGGTGTCAGCCGAGCAGAGGAGCAGCAAGGACAGGCAGCCAAATGACGAATCCAAGAAGCCGAGATCGAGCCGCTTCGCCGCGAAGCCCGTCGCGAAAGACGTGACTAGCAACGGAGACAAGGACAAGAGCGAGGATGCAGAGAAGCCACAGGTTCGGCGCTTCGTCCCACAATTGGAGGTTACAGAGGTGAAGAGCAGTCAGGATCGGACAGATAATGGCGAACAGCCGAAGCCGCGGCGATTTGCGCCTCAGCTTGTAGAGCATTCATCTAGGAAGGGAAGCAAAGAAAGTACGACACCAGGGACTTCCAAATTTGCACCTCAGCTGGCCGAGACCACGTTCAGGAGCAATCGCCCTGGAGCTGGTGCCAATGGAGCACCACGCCGTTTCACCCCTGTGATCTTGGACACAGCCAGGCGCTCCCACAGGGCAGGTAAAGAGGTACCTGCGAAAGCGCGGCAGGACTTTAAGACCGAGTCCGGCGGACAGCTGCATGCTCGTGAGCACAGACGACATATACGTGGGAGCAAGACGCCTGTGGGCGAAGGTGACGGCGGTGTTGCGGTCGACAGCACAGGAGCAGACGGCCTTCTGGATCCAGCTCGCATGCTGGAGACGCATCCTGAGCTGAGAAGGCAGGTCTCGCCCATGGACGGCAGCACACCTAGGCGGTATTCGGCTTCTAGCCAGAGAAATCACTCGTACCGAACACCTGGACTGGAGTCTATCGAGAGTTCAGAAAGTGAGCCCGCCTCGCAATCATCGTCGTTGTCTTCTAGTCCAGGCCAAAACGGCTCGCCTCTTACTGTGTCGGATTCCTCTTTTACTGAGGTATACAAACACGCTACACGGAGACGTGAGTCTGTCGATGAAACGTTTCAGCGATACTTACTCCAGCTCGAAGCAAAGAAGGCTCTACAGCGATTTGAAGAACAGGCTCTTGCTGCTTTCCCAAACTCGGACTTTCACGAGCCGGTCAATCATTATGTCATGGACGACGACTCGAGCGAAGATATGGAAATCGATGATCGGCCAGTGACATGGGCTAGCTACGACGAAGATATCCTTCTGTCAATGGCAAAGCGCAGAGAAAGCACAGCCAAGGGTAATTGGGAGCAGTTGGAGATGCAACGACATGCAGAGAGGCTTGAACAGGAGCGTAATGCTGCCAGAACAACGGCAAAGCAGCCTACACAGTCGCCTTGGTGGCAGCCCGATGCGTACGATGTCGAGCAAAACGACCAAGAGCTCAAGTCGATGCAGGACCGCGCAAGGCCGCCGATGCTTGGTAAGGACATAGTCTTCCCGCGGTCCAAGTCGCCCGAGCCGGCTCGCTTCGATGTCACGCAAGGCTCTGCGACGCTACGCAATCAAATGTGCTATCTCACCGAGCACGCCAATTCTCGCCAGTCCGGAGACGAAGAAGGTCTATGGCGTCCTCCATCGCCAGGCAACGAGCACGTCGCCGCCGCTCGCGCCAAAGCCGCCGAGAGCCCCCAGCACTCTACCAGCGCCGGTCTCTGGGGCGGCCTCTGCGTCGACGACGGCGAGCAAGGCAAACAAGGCATGCTCGGCGTCCCCAGCGGACCCACCGGCCTCCTCACCCCACGCGTCAGCGAACCCACCATCAACCCTTTCGAACAATCCTTCGCCGCACCCAGCAGCGTCGCCGTCCCGACCATCGGCATCAAAACCCCCAATACCCCACCCCAAGATGACCAAAGCAGCGCCCGCATCGACAACGTCGTCATGGGCGACCGCGACCTCGATGACCTCATGGCCCGCGATTATCCTGACGCCTTCATCACTCAAGTCTACAACTACCTCTCTCTCGGCTACCCTTCCCTCGCCCGCCCCTTCGACGCCGAACTCGCGAAAATCAGCCATATCCCGCTCGCCGAGCTCCGCAAAGACGACGCGGTCGCTAAGCAGAGTCCGAAAGGTTACATCCGGCTCGGACCGGATTTCGAGGGCGGTGGTGGCGAGGGGATCACCGAGCAGGAGTGTAAGCGCTGGCAGGCGCTGAGGTTGTATGTACGGGAGTGGGCGAGGCAGGAGAAGGATATGGTGAAGATTGATGGGCCTGGTGGGAATTGGGGAACTGGGGCGAGAAGGGGGAGTTGGGCGCTTTAGAGTGCGCCCGCCTTTGGTGGAGAGCGAGAGCGAGTGTGAAGATTTGCATCTGTTGGGTTGGTCGGAATTAGGGGGTTGAAACTTCCTGTCAATGTCCGGGGATGGGAACTCAGAAGTTGTAGGAGGATTTCCCCCCCGCCCGACACATACACACACATCCCCATCCCACAGCATTATGCAATCGGCGTTTTCGGGGCGGGCATGAGGGTAACGGTGCCTACTATTTTGCTTTACGGCGCGCGCTCTCGAGAGAGCACACGCGTCTGCTTACGATTTTTGTGTTCTTATCCGATTTGATGCTACCCTGCTATCCTGTTTTATTGGGTTTACTGTTATTGGCATTTGGCGAGGCGTCTGGGATGGGAACTGGGCGCGGGAGGAGCGCGAGTATAGGTATTCAGGTAATTAGCGGTGACAGACACACAGAATGGAGGGCTTCTTGCAAGAAGATGATAACCTGTCTATGCCGTTTGTCTATCTGCCCGAGTTCCAACGCTCGCTGCCGGCTCGCATGTCCCAGTGCCTCCCGTCGCGATGCAAATCAAACTGGTACCTGGACTTTTTCCAAGAAAGCAACCAAAACCCCCTCTATGTCTACGAAGCCCAGTTCCAGGAACGCCTGCACCCCGACCTCCACCGTCTCGTCAATAACACCAAACACACACACACGCCATCCAAGAGACCTCTCAAGCAAACGCCTCCCTCAACCTCGCCACAATTGTAAAAATCAACGCACTACTCGGCGCACTCCTCATACACGTAATGCCACATCCCCGATACAGACCCCTCACCCCATGACTCCGCCACAGCTCCAGCCCTACACCACTGAAAGTCGGCCGCACACCCGTTGCTGTATGCGAGAGCTCACCAGTTTGGATCTTGGATTTGATCGTGTCGGCGGGGTAGAAGAGGAAGTTGTAGCTGATGCCTGCGAAGGCGCCCGAGGCCATTTGCTGGGTGAGGGGGAGTGTGATGTCTTGGATGGGGGTGTCTTTGTTGCGAGAATGTTGTTGTTGTTGTGGTTGTGGTTGTTGTTGCTGTTGGGAGAGGCGGGTTTTGAAGAAGAGGGTGCTGGCTTCCCAGCCCCCGAACCATGCGGCGGAACCGCCGGTTTCGCGAAGGAAGGTGCCGAATTGGCCGCGCCAGAGGCCGAGGAGGCCTTCGCGGTGGAAGACGTCGCGGATTACTTTGAGTGGGGAGAGGGTTGTGGCTGTGGTGGTTGTAGTTGAGGTGGAATTGGTCAGGGGTGCTTGCATGCGGCATTTGACTAGCTCGATGGGCGTCAGGACTAGCGAGGTGATGCCGCCGGAGATCGCGCCTGCTGTTACGAGAGCGGTGAGGGGGAGTTCTTCGTTCTCAGGGACTGGATAGAGGGTTTGGCGGAGGAGGTTCTGGCCGAAGGTGTAGGACCAGAAGAGGCAGGCATTTTCGGCGGCTGCGCCTGCTAGGGGCGCGCTGACGCCGCGGTAGAGTCCTTTGATGCCGTCTTGAGCTAGGGATTGCTTGAAGCAGTCTAGAGGTCCTTTGTAGCGGAGTGGGAGGTGGTCGGGTTGCGATTGCAGGCGGACTTTGACCGTGTCGAAGGGGTATTCGACGAATTTGCCTACGATGCCTGCTACGCTTCCGAACGCGACGTCTTTCAGGGCTTCGTTTCCTCGCTCTGCTGCTTGCGCTGCGATTGGAGTGGCCTCACGGGACTTGCCTCCTGTGGAATCGGCAAAGGTCGAACCGGGTTTCGTCTCCATGGCTGTCGTCCAAGCCTGTGGAAGATCAGAAGGGGGTACCTCGTGACCTGGGATCGTTTCTCCTGCTCGTCGTGCCTTCTTCTTCTTCTTCTTCTTCTTTCAATACCCAACCCACGTGCTCGCGCTCTTTCATATGCCCATGTAGCAGCCAGCCGTGAGTCGGGGATTGCAGTGAATGTTATCGCGGCAGCATCGTACTGCGAGGAGAACAGCCTCTATAGGGCAGACGACGTTACGACAACGCCGACGTGTCGCACGTGTATGGACGGACGCTTGCGTGCTTCGAAGTGGTTAGTGGGCGCATGTGACTCGAGGCGTGGAGGGAAACCAGCTCAATAGTCGCGCTTGCCGTGCGGTGTGGAGTTTCTCTGCGACTGAATTTCTCGCTCCCCGCCTCCGAGGTTCGGCGTGTTGGACGATCACTTGCACACCACACCATCAAGCCAACACCCTAGTCCTACTACAGCTTTCGCCAGAAAATTCATACGAGCCACTACAGGAACTCCGAAGCACCAACTCACAGAGGCAGCGAGCGGGGCCAAGATGCCCACAGTACTCGCCTCCACTCCTGCAGCGGCGCCCAACGCGAAAGTGGCCCAAGTCACGGGCGTACGCAAAAATGGCAAGCAGTGGCACGATACGAAAAAACCCTTCCGGCCCAACGCCGGGCAGACGAGCTATGCGAAGCGCGCTGCTAAGCAGGCGCAGGAGGCGGAGGTGAAGAAGTTGGAGAAGGAGATGCAGGCGGAGAGGGAGGAGGAGAGGCAGCGCAAGATCCAGGCGATCAAGGATAAGCGCGCGGCGAAGGAGGAGAAGGAGCGATATGAGCTGATGGCGGCGAAGATGCATGCGAAGAGGGTTGAGAGGTTGAGGAGGCGGGAGAAGAGGAATAAGTTGTTGAAGTCTTGAGGGTGGAGGCGCGCAGGACGGGAGATGAAGTGTTTTGGTCAGTGGATGGCCGACAAGCTTGCCGATTTCACGACTGAGGCAAGCTTCGCTCAGAGTGTACTTGCCATGTGCAAGGACCGGGGGGCAAAGGCGGGAACGAACGCGACAGCTTGTGACAGAATGAGGTCTCATCAATTGAGCTTCACAAAGGGCTTGCGCTACCCTGTCAACATCGAGGCGCACTTGGACTGTATGCTGTCTCTCCATCGCGAACCGAAGTCCACGTATCAAGGCGATGAAAGCATGTCCAGACTGATGGAAGAGATGGCATTACTCTCTGCTCGCGAACGGGCATCGCTGCGCGACGAGCAGAAGAACTCTGGACTTATGGATCCTCATCACACGCAAACCGAGATTCAATGGCGGCATGAACTCTATACAACCTTTTCAAAAGCTACGCTAGATTCTTGAGGAGGCTTGTCTTAGCGTACGTTGCCTGCATGCCCGGTCGGGCTCGTGTGGGCTCCTGCTCCAAGTCTTCGTTGAAGAACGCAAGCAGGCGTTGGTAAAGTATGGACGCCTGAGCTCGCATGGACTTTCGGAACACATGCCTGATTGTGACGACGGCGGTTTGGTATCAGTACTTGATAGCTAACGCGACTGGGTCGACAGGCGCCTCACCGGGTGAAATTGAATACACTACAGCTCTCAAGGTGTGTGAAGCTCGATAAGGAATGCGCAGTACTAGGCAGCTCTAGAACGGATTGAGGCACAAATCAAAGCCACAATGTTGTGCAGCTGCGTTTAGCTAATTTGCTCCCGTGTTGCCACCTATCATCCCCACATAGGCTTTGTCTATCGTTGTCTGTATCTGTTCAAGAGACCCGAGGCTTTGTCCTGTAGACGGTATGTCGAATATGTCACCGCCGCCAAGAATGGCAGGCACGCGACAGAGAAGGCCAGTGCGGAGCATTCCGCCGTCTCTCATCTGCCGCGGGATTCGAATTACTCGCTGCTTACACATCCTCGCCACCATCCCTTTCTGTGTCAAATGCCAGCTAAATTCCACAGTATATTGGTAAGGATAATTCATGCGCCCAAGCATCAAAGCACCATCCTAGGGCCTGTTCTAGCATCCTCTCATAACTTCTTTAGAATCTCGTTGCCCCAGCGGACATAGTATAAGATTACCAGAGTTGGTCTGTATGAAGCTGTTCCTTGCTACATTTGTGTGCCTAGCAGCAATCACAATATCAGTCTACCAACAAGATATCCTTCGAGAGTACATGCAAGCCTTCCTACGAACAAGCGGACTACGAAGCATTACGAAGACCCTCACACGCAGCGTGGCAACTGATAGTACATCCTCGACGATGTCGCCTTCAAGCACGTTTGTCGGCCTCCCGGTCATTCCACCAGAAGACCCGTCGCTCAATGCGACTTCGCCGAAGCCACGTGCCATTCAGAAAGTGTTTGAGGCTATCGAGCAGGCGGAAGGGGCTGGGGCAACTGTTCGACGCTCTATAGGCACCCCTCGGCTCAGGAACTTCACGCCGTTTTTGATGCTCGATCATTTCAACGTCGCGGTTGGCGCTGGCTTCCCAGACCGTAAGCGCTCCCATCATAATCTCAAGGACAGCCGAACGACGTACTGACGTGGACTCCCAGACCCACACAGAGGCCAAGAAACAATCACCTACCTCCTCAGCGGCGCCGTCGACCATGAAGACTTCGCCGGCAACAAGGGCACCATCGAGACCGGCGACCTCCAATTCATGACAGCCGGCAAAGGCATCGTGCACGCGGAAATGCCCCACGACAACAGCGACGGCAGCAGCAACATCGGCCTCCAACTCTGGGTCGACCTCCCCAAAGACCTGAAAAATTGCGAACCCCGCTACCGCGACCTCAAAGCCGCCGAAATCCCCACCGCCAAATCCAAAGACGACAAAGTCACAGTCAAAGTCATCAGCGGCCGCAGCTACGGCGTCGACAGCGTCCGGGAACTCGCCTACACCCCCGTGTGGCTCCTCGACATCACGATCCTGCCTGGCGGGAAACTCGCCCAAAACCTCCCAGCCGGCTGGAACGCCTTTGCGTACACGCTCGAAGGCACCACGACGTTCGATACAGGCGCCACGACGCAGCAAGTACCGCGGTACCACAACACGGTTTTCGAGCAGCAAGGCGATCAAGTGCTGGCTTCTGTGCCCGAGGAAGGTGCTGAGGGAGCTGCGAGGTTTATTTTGGTTGCAGGGTTGCCGTTGGCGCAGCCGGTTGTGCAGTATGGGCCTTTTGTGCTTACGGATGCGTCGCAGGTTAGGCAGGCGATGATGGATTATTCGAGTTTTACGAATGGATTTGAGCGGGCAAGGGATTGGGCTAGTGAGATTGGGAGGGTGATGATGTGATGGTCTAGATTCGTTGTGGCAGTTTCGAGGAGAAGTTTGGTGATGTTTTTGATAGCGTGGCGTTGGCGTAGATGGCCTTACTTTGAATGTCAACCGTATCAAGCGCCCTCGAGGCTGGACATTCACTTCTCGCGCACGAGTTTTCTGAACGAGGCCTGTTTGACATTCCCAAAGCACGTCCAGCGGAGCGTGAAATTTCTGCATTCAGGCGAAACGTTTTCCCCTGAAGGAGAGCAGAAATACAGCCAAGGAATCATTCCAACATCAACTATACTGCGCCTTCATCTCATACAAATACTCACACCGCCAACTCTCCGCTCTATCCGGATGTCCCCTCCGATTATACCTCGCCTGCTTCGGATACGGACAAAGCGGCCTCTGCCTCGCCACCCCGTCCGCAACACTCTCATTCCGCCAGACCGTCGCGACAAGCCTCTCAGGCGCCTGGTCCCCCTCCACCCACGCCATCAACGCCAACAACGCATCATGCTTCGCATCCCTGAAACCCGGTACCGAGTGCGTGCTAGCGCTCAAAGCACCCGCTTGATTCGCGCCAGCGAAATACCAAGGCGCGTTGACGTCTGAGGGCGTGCCTTGGCAGTGCTGCATGCCGGGCACGAGGAAGAGGCGGTACCAGCTGTCTAGCTCGAGGCCCTTTGGAAGTAAGGTTTGCAGGACTCGTTTGTAGAAGTAGACGCTGCTGCCCGGGGCGATGAGGCCGTCGGAGAGGCCGTGGTAGTGCAGGAGCTTGCCTCCGCGTTTGTGAAAGGGTGATAGGTCGTAGTCGTAGGCTGTGGCGTTGCCTGGTTGTAGCTTGTCGGCTAGTTCGACGATGCTGTAGTTGAAATCGTTGTAGTTCCAGTCTGGGTCGTTCAGGAGGAAGTCTTGGACGTATTCTGTTCCAAGGGGATTGGGCTTGTCAGATCCGAGTAAGACTGACCACTGCGCTTCGCTTCCAAGTTCTAGGTGCGGGAAAATGAACGTTCTGGCAGCGTGGTTAGTGCGTGTAGTCTACCGATTTCGCCTTTCCAGCCGTCTCACTTACTGATTTGTCTCAACGTAGTCATTGTAAATGTTGTACAAAGTGTCAATCTGCGCAGCACTCAAGCAGCCTGCTGCCGTCTGGTTCGTTACGTTTGGCCCACACAGCAGAGTCTCTGGGAGAAAATCACATCGTCTAGGATCACTGATAATATTATCAACCAACCCATCTTGAGGATCACACTGCCTGAGCACTTCAGCACCAATAGCTGTAAAGAGACTAGGCGGTATATGATGCGCAGACGTGGCCGGCAAATTGTACAGGCCAAGTTTCACTGTCCAGGTCTGCAAGTGAGTGGTCCACCAAGCGGGCGCGCCAGCCAAAACACCGTCGAAATCGTCCGGGTAGAGCTGAATATCTCGGATGCCCTGGCGGCCCCCAGTGCTGCACCCGCTGTAGTAGCTGTACTTTGGCTTTGCTTTGTAGTACGCCTCTGTGACCAGCTTTGCAAGCTCGACCGAGCCGTGCATGGCGCGATAGCCCCAGTCGATCTTTTTCTCGGGCTCATTGAGGGCCCAGGTAAGATCACTAGCGATGCTGTTGTGGCCGGTGTCCGTCGACATGACCGCGAAGCCGTAACCTACGCCTGCACCCATGTCGAGCCAATTGATGCCACCTATGAAGCAGTCAGCTTACGGCGACACCAGGTACAACCAAGAATTCGCGATACCAGCAAAGCCGCCATTTCCCACGGCAAGGAAGCGCTCGTTCCATTCATCAGGCAAGAATAGTCCAAAGCTGAAAGCGGATGATGGGCTTGAAGTCACGTTGACCTGGACAGCGCATAAAGCCCGCAGTTGCTTGGGCGAGGTCGGGTATGCTATGTCGCTATCCGGAACGGTGAAAGTGGCATTGTCGGATAGCGTTCGCGTGAAGGTGACTGTGGCGTTGCTTGGAAGTATACTGTTGAAGGCTGATGGTATACAATCGAAAGCGAAGCCGCTAGCACTGAGCGCCGAGAAGAGCAATATGCGACTAATATGCATGATTAAATAATCAGACACGAGCCTTGTGAGGCGCGTGAAAAGAGAGATGAAAGCGTGATGTCGGATCTTGAGGGGACGGATAGCCTGGGTTTATTCCAAGATCGTAGATCAGACGAAGTTCTTGTGGGAATATTCGGACTCGGAGTACATATGCCATCCTAGGGCTCATGCCGTCCATAATGACGTGCAGCCAATTTCCAATCGGTGCAATGTTCGCTCGTTGATGTGTTTCTCGCGTACCGGACCGCACGCGATGGCTTTGAAACGCGGGGATGATGGCTCCCGCATCCCGGTACACCTAGTCGATAGAAGCCGATCATATCTGCCGGGCTGGCCCTAGAACCATGTACCCGTGCACGCCGTGCTAGCTTCAATTCGATGCATTATAATCGCCGGTGATGAAGACTCTGATGTTCGTTGTAGAACGTAACATTATTGACTTGGTCCCTTCCGTCGTTTGCATCCTTCAATCGCTGTGCCTTGCGGACGGTGCAACATCGAGTTCAGATTACGCGCCAGGACAAGCCAAAGCTGTGGTCCATTCACATCCTAGTGCAGTAGTGCGGTGCTTGACGACGTCGCTCGCTGCTGTTGGTGTTGTGCGCGAACATACCTTACTTTCCAAGCGCACCGCATGGAGTGACACCTTGTCTCTTGGTATGCTCTGCTACCTTGCGCAACGGCCAGGCAGGTCTGGAATAGCCTCTGCATCAACTGAGCCAAGTCAGACGTCCAACGCTGCCCATGTGTTGCCATCACCAAACTGGACTCGCAAGACCTGACATAGACAGCACTACGCCCAGCATGTATACGGTTTCCCACGCGAGCGTGGATGTTGCTCTCACAGCTTCGCCTTTATTGGCTTCTCCACTTCCTCATATGGCGCACCGTCCTCGACAGCAATGCACACAACCACAGCGATATCATCCGGCTTGCCACCCTGCCACCCTTCTTGAGGGTACCTCATGTTGACCTCTTTCGCAAAAGGGCCGTTCCGTTTGTTATCCAACCCAGCAGTCTTGGCCTCGCGCATTACGGCTGTGGCTAGCAATGCCGGAAGAAAGCTCTCCTTTTGCTGTTTGTGCTCAAGCGAGCGAGGCAGACCGGATATCATGCTCGTGTTCAACATTGTCTCTGCGCCGGCAGAGTTGTGCGACTTGTACCAGTACCCGTTCTCCTCCATTACTTTGGTGATGATACTGAGCGTGTCTTGCGCAGAAAGGTTGTCCCACACACCATCGGTTCCGAATAGAACGATGTCGCCGTGTCGAAGCTGGTGTTTTTCCACATCTGCCTCCTTTGGAGTCTCGGAAAAATGGGTAGAGCCGCCGAAGATAGCGTGTTGAGCCTGCATACGTGATGGCACTTTGGACAGTTGATACGGCGTGTTAAACGCGTGGGTTTGGGCTTCGGAGCGGTGCGCTACTTTGCCCGGTCCAAGAATCAGGAAGCCGGAGTCTCCAAGACTGTAAATGTCGCGTTAATACCTGCTGTGACTACTGAAAACTTTGTAACGTACTTTGCTGTCTCCACGCCTCCTTGACCATCCGCCACACCTATGCTGGCTGTACAACCTCCGGCAACAATCCTAGGGTTGCCAATGACTGCATCGTACGCCGTCTGCATAAGGTCCCTCGGTTTCACATTCTTGCCATCTTTCAAGCCTTCATGAGTGCTAGCTGTCCCTGCCATCAATCCACACAACCCATGACTGAAGTGGGACGGATCAACGCCCTGGTCTTGCCAGCCTCCAACTCCGTCTGCAACGCCGAACGCGACGTTGTGTTTGTCCCCACCGACTGTAGTAGCGAAGAAGGCATCTTCTCCTGCGTCTACTTTGGTAGAGCGAAGGTAAGGCGGCGAAGGGTTCTCTTCAGTAGAAGTATACGTCCAGAAATCCTGATCCAGCTTCGGTGGTCTAATCGGGGTGCGCTTGCCCGCAGAAGCAGCGCCTAAGCGATACGAGAAGCGACCGTTGCTAGCGAATCGCTTTTGTTGCGCGTGCGACCGCATGGGAGAGCCAAGGCTCTTGACGCCTCGCGTACCGGCCTGTCTTATAAGGCTTGCAGGAAGAGATATGAGAGAAGCTGACATTGCAGCAGGACTGTAGTCGAGGACGTTGCAGATCTGACCAGCAGCGCCATCATGGAGACATTGCGATCGCAAGTAGTCGACTAGGAGAGAAAGGCAAAGGACAAGGAGGGCAAGCACCAATATACGGACCGATAGAAGAGGCATTGGATTGGATGAGTGCATGTCCTCCGCCTGGCCGAGCATCGAGCGGGTGCCTGAGGCTATACAGACTGCGGCTTTCTTCCGCTGTGCAGCCCATCTCTCCTTGGGGCTGTTCTCCCCCCCGAACTGACATCCACCCGTTATGATACCCTGAAGGCTTCCACGCCCCGACCATGCTCCCCCTAGTATCCGCCTGTCTCAGGGCCTTCACCGAGATGGGGTATCAATTGAAAGATTCAGGACAAGCACAACGATGCAACGGCAGCGTCGTCCACCTTTAGAGGATCACGTTCTGTCGAAGCAACAATCACAGTTTGAAGAACTCTTTACTCTCCGCCCTGACTTTATCATGCTGACACGAGGCCACTATGACCCCATCCCTGTCCCTCCTCAAAACGCCTTTGATCGTAGCGTTCCGCTTCCCACACTGCACCACCTCGGCCTCAAGCACCATCTTCTCCCGTTCGAGCACAGGGCGGAAGTACGACACGTTGAGATTCCGCGTGACTCCGCTCTCGCCATCCCACCATTTCCGTACCGCGAGCATAGGAAGGGACGTAGTGTTGTCGAAGAACGTCGCCACTGCGCCGCCGTGGATGGTTTTCCCTGAGGGGTTGTTGCCGTAGAGTGCTGGGATGGTGAAGTGGAAGGTCGCGGACGCTGAGGTGGTGTCTGTCTCCAATGTTGCGGAGGTTACACGCATGCAGCGATTGAAGGCGTTGTCGAAATTGTCGTGGGGCGAGAGTTTCGAGTAGCCGGTTATGAAGCGTTGCATGGCATCTCGAGCTTCTTCGTTGGTCGCGGGCTTATCCATTGGTGGCATTTTGGAGCTACTTATCTATGTCAGTGATGAATCGTGAGGTTACTCGTCACTGGAGACCTTAGTGAGACTCACACTTACTGGAGATAGAAACTTGTCTACTGAGCTTACAAGCGTTAAGCAGAAGCAATAACGAGGCTCGATACATCTACACAATTTTCACGGTGACTGTATTGCTCGAGCATTTTCCCACGCGGGCACCGGTCATTCAGGTAGACAAACACTAGCACGTTACATGTAAGCTGGAAGAAGGATGTACTCCTGTACCTCGGCTGTCGAAAACGACTTCCGCTTACCTAGGTAGGTAAAATAGCTTCTGGCTCCTTCCATATCGGGACTGACAGCGGAAGTGTTCCGACCCAGCTTGCGCATGAGTCGCAGAAGTTCGGGGTCGCAGCGCAATCAATTCGCTACCTCACATTTGACGTTTATTCGCATCCGAATTCTGCCTACACGACCTCCACGTTGCCGCAAGAATATAGCACGGAGATAGTACTCAATCTGAGGGAGCCGCGAGAATGGCGGTGCACCCTTCGCGTCAAGCCTATGTCGAGGAGAGCCTAGAGGTAAGCCAGCACCGCCCAAAGACCTGTACCAGCTTTGTGCCAAGTGGTCAATGTTCACACATGTTGTCAGAGCGAGCGTTCCAGGTGGATGGGATGATTTAGGGAGTGAGGCAGAAGAGATGGGATTCGTGACTGATGACTCGCGCGGCAGGATAACGCAGGTGTCGACATCAACAGCATACGTGAGTACTGGCAGCGGTAGCAGCGATCGCACGCTACTCGCCTATCTACCAGCAAAGTTCTCAGGCATACAGCATACTGACTAGCTTAGCGACTGACCACAATCACGCCATCCCTTCTCAAACCGCCGGTGTCCCTTCTCAGCAAGCCTCGTCACTCCTGGACGAATTCGCGCGAAAACGCAAGGCAGCCGCCTTAGCAGTCCCCACCGATGATAAGCGAGTCCGGCAAGAGCTCCGTGCGCGAGGGGAGCCCATCACTCTGTTTGGCGAGCGCCCGGTAGACCGTCGCGAGCGATTACGAGGCATTCTGCTCAGCGAGCAAGAAGGCGGAGGCAGTGATGACGATGAGGACATGCGAGATGTCGATGGCGAAGAAGGGGGCGAAGAGGCGGAAAGCGAAGAGTTCTTTACGCAGGGCAGCCAAGCGCTGTTGGAAGCTCGGAAAGAGATTGCGAAGTACAGTGTCCCGCGAGCGAAACAGCGGATTGCGCATCAGAGGATCGAGAGCACTATACCAGTCCAGACGCACGTGCGGCATCGGAAGGCGATCAAAGAGAGGCTGAAAGGATTCGAGTTGTTTGGGAGTCAGATTGCTAGTGAGAGGCCAGTGAGTATCGTGCGATTTGCGCCTAATGGGGAGCTTATGGCTTGTGGAGATTGGGCTGGGAGCGTGAAGTTGTTGGATGTGCCAAATTTGGAGACGAAGCGAGTGCTACGAGGACATAAACAGATGATCGGTGGGTTGTCGTGGTTTCCCGGCGCGACTCTGCCGGGGAGCAGCGTGAGCCCAGACAGCGTGAACCTCGCATCTTCTGGCGGAGAAGGCGATGTGCATCTCTGGTCGCTACAGCAAGATACACCTGTTTCTACACTGTCCGGACATACGGCGCGCGTGTGTAGGACCGAGTTTCATCCTTCGGGCAAATACCTTGCGTCTGCCTCGTATGACTACACATGGCGGCTATGGGACGTCAGCACAACCACCGAGCTGCTGTTACAAGAAGGGCACAGCAAAGAAGTCTACACCGTATCCTTCAACGGTGATGGCAGTCTAGTAGCCTCAGCAGGCTTGGACAGTATTGGTCGCGTCTGGGATCTCCGAAGCGGCCGCACAGTCATGTTGCTGGAAGGCCATGTCGCCCCTATTCATGCGCTCGACTGGAGTCCGGACGGCGTGCGCGTGCTCACAGGCAGCGCTGACGGCTTCGCTAAATGCTGGGACCTCCGCGCCGTGCGCGAGACTGCGAGTATCGGCGCGCACAGCGGTGGTGTGTCGGACATTCGTTGGCATAAAGGCAGCGATGGACCTTTGAGCGGGTCAATGCCTAAGATGAGTGGGGAAGACGGAGACGTCACCATGACCAACGGCGACAGCGGCGGTGAAGAAGAGGCTCAGCCCGTTCCTCAGCCTAAGAAGGCGGGCACCTACTTCGTGTCTTCTGGCTTCGACAAGAACGTCAATGTCTTTTCCGCCGACGACTGGGCTCTGTGTAGGTCTCTCACGGGGCATGATGGCACGGTGTTGGCGGCGGACGCCACCATGGATTCTAAGTGGATTGCGAGCTGTGGCCGTGATCGGACCGTGAAACTTTGGGCGAGGGATGATATGCAAGGACTGTGAGGGCGCGGCTTCGCGACGAAGAGTATCCGCTCGAGGCGTCTGA
Organism: Salinomyces thailandicus; assembly: GCA_005059885.1. Classification (NCBI taxonomy): domain Eukaryota; kingdom Fungi; phylum Ascomycota; class Dothideomycetes; order Mycosphaerellales; family Teratosphaeriaceae; genus Salinomyces; species Salinomyces thailandicus. Next base: position 27,702 of record NAJL01000078.1, on the reverse strand, counting down.
GTACGCGAAGCAATGTGAGCTTCACAGCGGTCACGGCCGTGACGAAGATACTTCAAAATTATCGAGTCGGCGAATGTCAACGTTCCGTCCCCCGCGAGCTCATAGTCCTGTCCATCAAGGTGGCAATCAAGCTTATGTACTACCGCTACTTTTTTGCCTTCTCCGTAGCCCCCTGGCTCCCAACCGCAGCCTTTGATTGCTCTTCCTGTGGCGCAGGCTGCTGCTCGTTGACCTCTACAATCTGGCAATCTGTTAACATGGTGTCTAGTGCGAGGTACATTGAAACTCCTACTCACGTTGTTGCATGTGGCGCAGTGACCCATGTTGGAGTCCTTTGCAAGGTCGACGTTGGCGCCGCAGCTATCGCACTTGACCATGGTGTCTTTCCTGGGCGTCGGAGGGAGAGTTTATGGGTTTGGTTTTTCAAAGGTGTCTTATTGGGTAACCAGGTCAATGTAGCGGATGCGCATTCGATCAACAATTCAATTATTGCATTCACTTCGAACCTGTTTGTTCATGGCAATAAGGTCACTCGGCCCGATCGTTCGACGGTACCGCCCGCGGCTAGGGCTGAATGGTCCGATTGCAGATTGATCCGAGATAGACGAGATGGGCGATGGGCTGGACCAAGGCGGAGATGATGCCCACGAATAAGGCTTCCATGCTTTGGATTCTCCTTTCAATGTCCACCTACCTAGGTAGGCAGTGCTTCATTCACAGGCTTCACATCGTTCAGCAGTGTGCACCCGTTGCTTTCGCGTACATACCTCATCGGACACGCGTTTTGGTGTCCTCGGGGCTAAAGCCGAGCGGCCTGGAAGCTTGGCGGGCCGCGAACGTCATGCGCGTCACCTCAAAGTATGGCAGTACGTACATGTACCGCAAAATGGAGGCGCATGTGGGCATGGCGCAGCTGCAAATCCGTCGCATGTGAATCTGTAGATTTCCCTTGTAGATGCCACCGCCGCCGCACATGAACACTGCCTTCCCGTTCTGTCATCTCGATATCCACTGGACGTTTGAGAATCGACGCTAGGTGCGATGAGCGGTCAGCCCTTCCCCGGCCAGAACCCCGAGCCTCCAGCCCAACCCTTCCCCGGCATCGATGCGCTTCAATCCGAGAATGGAGACGGCAAGAGCGAGACGAAGGGGTCGCCCGTGCAGTCCATACCCAAACCGAGCCAGAGCAGTACCCAGAGTCAAAACAAAGGTCACAGTCGGCCTGCGGCCGCAATCCAACGTGCAGACACCTTCGACGGCCAACTCTTCGTTGACGCACCCGAGACGCCGATGGAGCAAGCGGAGCAAGAGCCTGAGGCCAAGCCCCAGCTAGCGGACGGTCAGGAACGCAACAAGCTCCAGCGCTCCGCCCCCTCTGCCATGTCGTCGGCCTCGGCGCCGCCTCCTGGCAGCGTCTTAACGGGCAAGCAAGAACACTACCTCAAGCGCGAGCTCATCGCGCTCCAGACACAATGGGAGGTCGCGGAGCTCGCACACCCCACCGCCCTTCAGCGCTTCGGTGCCCCGTTCCGCTCCGACGCCGGCGAGGTCGCGCCCCAAGACAGCGAGCTCCCCCTACTCCGCTACATCTTTGTGCATCATGTGCGCAAATTCCCTTTCCTCAACCAGGCGCGAGAGCATGAATTCTGGCAGGATAAGCTGCAGGTCTTCCTAGAGAGCTTCGCCAACAAGCACATCAGTTCGAGCGAGGACCGCTTGGAGCAGACTAAGAGGGCGAAGCTGGCTATCAAGTGCACGAAGCTGGTGGAGCTCATGATGGTGTCGGGCATTCCGACTGCGTCTGGGTACGAGGAGCGCATCCGCTTTAGCGAGATGGACGTGGTTGATCGCGGGGCGAATGAGGCCGGGTTGACAGTCAACGTCCCACAGGGCCATGAGATCAATGGGTGGGACGTCAATGTTGCGGGCGTAAGGTCGGTGCAGGTCAAGCGGCATGTGCGAAACCACACACACGCTGAGTTCCTGCTGCGGGTCAAGCGGCAGGGCGAGGAAGAGATCCACGTCACAAGAAGATTTGGGGACTTCGCGAGAATGCACAAAAGATTGCGATCGGAATTACCAGGAAAGGTGCTTCCTCCTTTGCCGAGGAAGAATAAGGCCCACTCCCTCTACAGCGGCGGAGATGAAGACAGCGACGACGAGAGCATCTCGTCCATGTCCATGGCAGACTCCGCAGCGCCGCAACAGTCTGCAGCGGACGGTGCTCCGCAAGAAGCCAGCTCTGGCGGCTTCCGGTCCTACCTCTCCTCATGGACTGGTGGTGGCGGCGACACTAAACGCCACTCCCGCACAGCATCCCGTGCCTCTACGTCTGGCCTTAGTGTCCCCAGTACTGGCGCTTCACCTCGTGCTTCGTTTGATTCCGGTGCGAACTCTACGAAAGGTCTCTCTCCTCCTCGCAGAGGCTCCGAGCAAAGTCACGTCCTCTTCCGCGAAGAGCAGCGTGTCTCTCTCCGTGCATTCTTGCGCAACTTCCTAGAAAACGAAGCGATTGCGGGAAGCACAGCTATGTTTGACTTCCTCACGAAAGACCCTTTTACACCGAGCGCAGAGGAGATGGCGGACATCGAGCGGCGCAAGGGTATGGATGAGAAGCGCCTGGAAGAGCAGCGACGATTCTTCGAGGTCGCCAGGGAGAGAGCGAAGGAGTTGGATGTGCACATGGAGAGGTTCCGGCGCAAGGTCATTGAGCGGAACGGGCTGAGAGACCTGTTTGGGGAGATCCGGCGTAAGGATAAGCTGAATGATCTGGACCCGGAGTACCGCAAGTTTGCTGAGTGGTTGCGGATCGAGGTTGCGGCGACGCTTTACCACCTCTTCTTGGCGGAGGATAACAGTCCGGAGCTGTTTGCGCAGTTCAAGAGGATACACTCGTTGGTGCCCTATGGTGCGCTAAAGCAGGTGATTCGATTCACCAACCCGGCGGCGGTCATGACTTCAGTGTTGGACCTGTTCATGGCGCAGCCACTGGGGTCGAAGAGTCTGTTGCAGAGGATATTTGGCTATGCAGTCGGAGATGGAATCAAGAGCTTGCAAGGGAGTATTGATACATTGACGACTAAGCTGGACGAGAGAGACTTCAGCGCCAAGATTGCGAGCTACACTGATGGAGATGAGCATGTCAAGAGGAGAATACGAGGAGAGGCTATGGAAGAAGGCACGGATCTGCTAGTCAAGATCCTCCAAGCCGAGGACATCCAGCCGGAATTGTCGTCCGAGCAGATCGGGCGCGCGTTCAACGCCTACGTCGCCTGGGATAATGCCGTGGAGAATGTCGATGAGGAAATGCGGCAGGGCGCCGAACTGTACGCGCACCTCAAACAACTACTAAAACTGTACACCCGGCAAAGAGATAAGAAGATGATGCTCGAAATGGTCGAGGAACCTACCACACTTCGCCTCTTCCGCGACCTCTTCACCATCTTCTACGAGCCTCTTGTGCGAGTCTACAAGAGCGCAAACGTCTATAGCAGTGTCACGGACTTTGCCGGCTTCGCGACCGATGCCATCCAGACAATCGAAAAGGCCCAAAGGCAAGACGTCAGCGCAGATCCCAACCAGACCGTTCAGTCCTTCATTGATCTCTGCGAAAGGCACGAAGAGGACTTGTACAAGTTTATTCACGAAGTGCATATCCACGATAACGGCCTTTTCGACAAGCTCATGGTGTGGATCGAAGGCATCCTCGATTTCCTGCGCAATGGGCCCAGGAATGGCAGTAAGCTTGATATTAACGCACTCTTCCAGGGCGCGGTCGAGATGCGCCAGGTGGATAGGGAGGAAACTGTCAAGGAGATTAATGGGCTCATCAAGTGGCAGATGGAGCGGAAGCGCTGGCATCAAGATAAAACGCGGCAGAAGATGGCTTCGGGTGGGACTGGCGATGCCCCATCTGCTGGTGGTGCTGCTAGTGGCTCTGCGACTGGTGGCTTGTCTGGGACGTTCCGGTCGTCGGATTTCGGGATCAATGCGCTTGATTTGCAGGATATGGGGCTGGAGGAGGATCAGAGTGATGATGAGGACGATGATGAGGACGATGAAGATGGCGAGGATCCGATTGCGGCGGAGAGGAGGAGGAGGAAGAAGAACCAGGATGCGCTGCGTAGGTCGGCTGGCGAGCCGATGAAGCCGAAGGTGGACGAGTGTGCGAAGATGTTGCCGCAGTTTGTTAGTATGCTGAGGATGGTGCTGGCGGAGTAGGGGAGAATTCGGGTGGATGTGTGAGTATGGTGTCCGGGGGTGCTCCTGGAACCTGGGTCGCCTGAAAGTGTAGACCTGTGGAACGAGATAAGATGGACTGCGAAGCTGTGGGATGGGGCTTATGATCGTTATGATAGATGCATTATTAAGGTATTATTATTATCAGGCTACCTGGAGATGCACGAGTCCCAGAAGTACATAGAATGATGCTGCGGGGCGCTGGGCGCTGACAGCGTAGTATTTCGTACTTCTATGCAATATCTAGATTCACTGTTGAAAGCTGGTGGTGCGTTTTCTGCGTATGGGCGTCAATAGAGAGCGTAGAGGAATAATGCAATGAATGCATGCAGCCGAACAAAGGACAGACGTCGCGTGCTTGGCGTGAGTTTCGCGTTCATTGTGCGCCTCAGGCCGCAACCTTGCCTGAGACGCTCGATTAGGTTGCTCTCCGCCACCTGCGCCTCACTCCACTCCCTGCCTCTTGAACTGGGTAGACTGAAACTGAGACGGCTCTTGGTTTCCCGCTTCTTCAACACCTCCAGAGTGCAATGCACTGACGACTGATTCTTGACTCCCTCATGGCCCGAACAGTTTTCCTGGCGGAGGAATCTCGGCCACTGACCTCCGCCCACGACCGCCGCAGTCCACCGGTCGTCGATACGGATGACAATGGCTTGCAATCCCGTGCGTCCGCATCAAGCGCCTCGACGTCCTCCCTCGCCTTCGAGCACTTGTCCGACAAAGAAGCGCGCGAAGCGCTTTACCGCGACCACGACCCGCTTCGCCGGCCGGAAGAAGAACTAGATATCGAAGAGGCGCTCGCGTGGAAGCGGCAGACGAAGCCTGTGGACAAGAAGGCTCGCCGTGTCTTCTACGTTTTGATCGCTGTTGGGGTATTGGGCTGGGTGACAGCTTTCTTCCTGTTCCTAAGTCAGGATCGGCATGTCAGCCATTCCCAGCGGCCGCATGACCCGCACGCGACGAGCACGGTCGGCAGTGGCAAAAAAGTGACGTTAGAGCAGGTGCTGACCGGCGAGTGGTATGCTAGACACCACGCTATCCGGTGGGTCGAGGGGCCTAATGGGGAGGACGGACTGTTGCTGGAGCAGGGAGGCGAGGGCGATTTCCTGGTTGTGGACGACGTGCGATTTCGGGATGCGGATGCCGCGACGCAAAAGGAGCATCGGCGGACGCTCATGCGGAGTGGCCAATTTGAAGCTTGGGGCGAGACAGTGAGGGTGACCGAGGCGTGGCCTAGTCCGGATCAAACCAAGGTGCTCGTGCAGTCGAATTATACGAGTAATTGGCGGCATAGCGGGACGGCGCAGTATTGGATCTTTGATGTTGAGAAGCAAACGGGCGAGCCGCTGGATCAGTCGAGTTTGGACGGGAGGATTCAGGTTGCGTCCTGGAGCCCGAGCAGTGATGCTGTGGTGTTCACTAGGGACAATGATATGTTCATTCGCCACTTTGACTCGGGTGCTGCTACTCGTATAACTGAGGATGGCGGGCCGGAGCTGTTCAATGGTGTGCCGGATTGGGTGTACGAAGAGGAGGTCCTGGCTGGCGACTCTGCGACGTGGTGGAGTGGCGATGGCGAGTTCCTGGCTTTCTTCCGCACCAACGAGTCGAAGGTTCCTAGCTTCCCTGTGCAGTACTATTTCTCTTCTCCGACTGGCATGCAGAAGAAAGCGGGCGAGGAGAACTATCCGGAAACAAGAGAGATCAAGTATCCGAAAGCTGGCGCACCGATGAGCGTGGTGAGCTTGCAGCTGTACGATGTGCAGAAGGGCCAGGTCTTCAGCGTGCCGATCGAAGACGACTTCACGGATGATAATCGCTTGATCACAGAGGTCGTGTGGGCAGGCGAGAGTGGCAAGGTGCTTATCCGGAGTACGAACCGGGAGAGCGATGTTCTCAAGACGATTCTGATCGATGCGAAGCTCCGCACTGGACGCACAGTCCGGGAGCGCGATGTGCAGAAGCTCGATGGGGGCTGGTTCGAGGTGAGCGAGACGACAACGTTCGTGCCTGCTGACCCTGGCAATGGTCGCGCGGAGGATGGATACATTGATATGGTCATTCATGACAATTGGGATCACCTCGCATACTTCACTCCGCTGCAAAATCCGGAGCCGATCATGCTTACGGAAGGCAAGTGGGAGGTTGTCAAAGCACCTTCTTCGGTCGATTTGAAGAACAACCTGGTGTACTTTGTTGCTACCAAAGATGGCTCGACGCAGAGACATGTTTACACTGTGGATCTTCACAAGGGGCCGAAGTCGATCAATGCGGTGACGGACACGAGTGAGATCGGTTACTACGAGCCCTCTTTCTCCACCGGCAGCCAGTACATGCTGCTCACGTACCATGGCCCGCATATCCCATGGCAGAAGGTCGTTAGCACTCCGTCGGCCGAGCAAAAGATGTCCATTAGTATCGAAGAGAACAAAGAGCTCGAGGCTCTAGCTAAAAAGACCGAGCTGCCGATTGAGGTCCACCAAACCATCACCATCGATGGCTTCGAGATGAACCTCGTAGAACGCCGGCCCCCACACTTTGACCCGAAAAAGAAATATCCCGTCCTCTTCTATCTCTACAACGGCCCAGGCTTCCAGCACGTCAACCGCAAATTCAATGTCGACTTCCAATCCTTCGTTGCCTCCTCCCTAGGCTACATCGTCGTTACGCTCGACGCCCGCGGCACAGGTTACATGGGCCGCCGCCACCGCTGCATCATCCGCGGCAATATCGGCTACTGGGAAGCGCACGACCAAATCGCCGCCGCCAAAATGTGGGCAGCCAAGAAATACGTCGACGCAGACCGCCTGGCCATCTGGGGCTGGTCCTACGGCGGCTTCATGACGCTCAAGACCCTCGAAGCCGACGCCGGCGAGACTTTCAAGTACGGTATGGCCGTCGCCCCCGTTACCGATTGGCGCTTTTACGACTCCATCTACACCGAACGCTACATGCACACGCCGCAGCACAACCCAGAGGGCTACGCCAACGCCAGTATCTCCAACATGACGAGCCTCGCGCGCAACACGCGGTTCCTCGTCATGCACGGCGCCAGTGACGATAACGTGCATTTTCAAAACACGTTGAGTCTGCTGGATAAGCTGGATCTGGCGAATGTCCGGAGTTATGATGTGCATATCTTTCCCGATAGTGATCACAGTATTTTCTTCCATAATGGGAATCGGGTTGTGTATGAGAAGTTGCGGGATTGGTTGGTTGCGGCTTTCGAGGGGAGGTGGGCGGGTCTGGGGGAGGTGGGGATGGGGGGCGTGGTCTGAGGACCGGGGCTGCGTTGGCTTGACTTGGGTCTAGCTTCTATGCTTGTGAGGTGGGGTGGGCTTCCCTTCTGTGCTGGACGACGGCGAAGCGGAGTCATCGATCCTGTTGAGGTGGTCTGGCGTAATTTTCAGGCGCCAGATCGCGCTGGAAGCTGGATCTGCATGAAGCATAATGCGGAATGCGCATAAGCCATGAAGGTCGTGAGGTTTACCTGCCGCCATGGCGTCTTTCGACATTACAGAAGCAGCACGCCGTTGTGCGCCTCCCGGATGCGAGGACCTCCCAACCCCCAGAAGCCGCGTGCAGACAGACTGCCCCGCCTATCACTTCGGGAGCTTCGCATCCGAAGCGGACGCGCTGGGGCTTTTATGTCGGCCGCCAGGAGGTCGTGGCCACTGCGGCTGGTCCGAGCCCTTATGTCTGGCTTCCTGCCGCCACGGCTTTTCTGCATTGGACGCGTCCGTCGCTGTTGGCGCGCAGATGTATCCGGAAGCCACGCCAGGCTGGGATCTAGGCTTCAAGATGTGCGGTATCGTATCGCGGACGGCCATTTTTCCATCGCGCGCTTCGTGCGCTGCTCGCGCCGCGTCTGCATTTCGGTCCTCCGGTGATCTGGAGCTGTGACTGCTGGCTGTGTCGATGTGTTGGGCAGCCGGGCGCAACAGCTTTTCGTCCTGGGCGCGAGAAAGGCTGCCAGCACGCAGGCACCGATAGGACATCGCGCATCTCGCACGCTCCTCGCGTAGCGTCCGGTTGAGCAGCAGCGCGACACGTCGTGCGCGGTAGCTGCTGTTCGCCAGGTCGTGGTTGAGGGAGGTACGACTCATGGTGACGCTGAGGAGTCGAGGCAACACTGGTCGGCTGACGCTTGTTGAGGCCTGCCCCAAAATCAGGGCTGCGTCGTTGGCGCGATGGTTCTGGAGGATGTATGTAAGTAGGGACACGTCTTATTGACGCAGTATCTTACTGTCCTTCTTTTTATCTTGAAGTGGTGCTCGCGAAGAAACTTCGTCGTGTATAGCTGTTGGTCAGTGTGGCGCTAGACGAATGAGGAAGGCTCGGATTGCCGCTGCATCTGTGGGTCTGGGCTTTTCTTCTACCTCCTTGCCTACCTTACCTCTCTACCCAGATTGATTGCAGCCTGTGTCAGACTTATCACGTACAAAATCCTCATCAGCCTTCCTGCCAATCACGACACGAACACCTCAATTCGAACAGCATGTCTGGCCTGGACGGCACTGTCGCATGTCTCTCAGGGGCACCGCCACTCGAACGGCTCCCAAAGGCCAGCAAAGAGAACGTGATACTCATCCCTGGTAACATCAATATCTGCGCCATCAACCAGCCCGATCACCGAACGGCGATGGACAGCATCGCTCGATTCATGGACGTACCAGAGCTATTGGAGATGGTCCTGACCAAAGTGCCGCTGAACGACCTCCTTTTCCGCGCGCAGCTGGTGTGTAAAGGTTTCCGGGAGGCAATCCGCTCTTCGCCCACTATTCAACGGATGGTATTTTTGAAGCCGGACCACAAGACCGATCCGCACTTGGTGGTCACGATAAAGCTATCGGGCTATGAGTCCGAATTCGACGAGACATTTCACTCATGGGGGTTCAACGCCGCGTGGAAGATCGGTGCTGCCGAAGACGGCGACATTGAACGGTGGGCGAAGCAGTTCGAGAGGTTTCAGCTCTCTCGGCCAGCTGTGAAAGAAGTCTTCGTAGGCTCATCCTGTTGCAACGATCCAGTGGAAGTACGGCACGACGATGGGGTGACTGTAGGTCAGATTTTCGCTGCGGTGGAGAAAACGCGCACGGAGAGAGACCCGCCGTGGTCGGTTCATTCGAAGGGAGGAAAGAAGCGGAAGCTCAAGATTGACCTGCACGGCATTTTTGACTATGAGATGTACATGGAGGAGTGGGTGGACGGGTGGCCCATGGCGGACACAGAGGATGAGGCGGACGCGGAGGATGAGTAGTGTTGAGCGCAGCTGGCTCTCAGGCCTCTCTGTATGAAAAAACGGTTGACTAGGCGCTGTATTCTGGCAAGATGCTATCTGCAGGCTCTTACAATGGTGGGGACGGTTACGAGTCGTAGCGTGGACATCATAGTAGTAATGAGTGTGGCTGGCATCCAGAGCTCTCTGAATGAACGAACGCTTGACTAGGCATTGTATCCTGGTAAGAGGATAGTCTTTAGGCTCGCATAATGGTGGAGACGGTGGCGAGTCGCATCGTAGACATCATGGTAGTAATGAGTACTGCTAGCCTCTAGGGCTCTCTCAATCAACGAATGCTTGACCAGGCCCTGTACTCTGGCAAGATGCTATCTTCAGACTCTCACAATGGTGGAGAAGGTGGCAAGTCAAAGCGTAGACAGCGGCATAGGCCTACTCTACGTCCAAAGCATTCACTTCTTTTCTTTCGTCTCAGCGCGTTACTCGTTGTGTCTAATGATTCCTACACCCCGGTGCTCCGCTGTGACAGCTCGAAGTTCGCTCCCGCGAGCCTTTTGCTTCCGCGATTGTACTTCTACAGCGCGCTCTTGCTGGGAAAGATACTTGACTTTAACGAAGTCGGACACACGACAACGAGCTTCATTTCCTGCCTTCACATGTGATAGGACTCAAATACGCTGTACTGGTCTCGCGTGCTTACTGGCCTATTTGCAACCGTCTTTTGCTACTACTAGCGTCGTTGGAACGCTTCGACCTCCTCGCTGTACCAGGCATTCCGCTCAATGAACGAACCTGCATACGTCTTTGACCGCTCGATCTGGATCGCAAATTCCTCGAAGAACTTCCAAAAGTGCTTCTCACGGGCGGGAAGAAGATCCTTCTCGCCTTATTGCTCTTTCATGTGCCGCTAGAAACAGCCAGCAGATGTAGCGTGCGGCAAGACACTTCAAGGTACGCTTCCAGAGCAAGCTGGTTGAAGAAATCGCGAGCTGATGTATTTTGAAGGTGATTTGCACAGGCTCATCAGGTCCTGTGTACTGGATCGTGCGGCATTGTGATTGTGGCAATGCGTTACTTCCTCTTCCGGCCAAGCGCCCCGCGCCAAGCCCTTTCGAAGTTCACTTCGATTGACACTAGCGCGGCCGCGCGCCCCTTGATTCTTCTTCCCCTGACCCCCCATACTTCCGAACTTTCACGTGGCTTGACTCAAGACATCCTCGAGCCCGCCTACTCCGCCCGCCGCCAAACAGCCATTGGCTTTGCAGGACGTCTTCTCGATAATCAGCTCCTGCATTCGCGAAACTCTGACGCTTTCGACAACCCGGACACCGCGCCCTGCTACCATACCAGCTTGGCCGTATACTGGCCCTCATCACCGCCTGCTTGGGTACGGGCAAGACGTACGCTCTAACATCAGCGGTCACCATCAATCCACTAAAGCGCCAGCTTCTCCAAACATGGAAGCAACGGCAGACCAGACACTGGTGGACGTTTTCGGGCCGTGACGATGAGTGGTCAGAGGACGAGCAATGCGCATTTCAGGATGATGGGTATAGTGTGCATTTCCCGCTGCCGTTGGCAACGCATGGTGAGAGTGAGCGGTATGTGGTGACGTGGCGATTCGCTGGACGTTTTAATGGCATGGCTTGAGCTTGACTGGGCGTTCGGCGACTGCCCTTGATTGTTATCACGAAGGTCAGAGTGAAGGACGGGTGATGACATTAGCATCGAAGGAGAACAGTAAGTGGTTCTCGACTCGTCCTTACTATTCAACGCATCAATTCATCATGCATCGAGGCCTCGCTCTCTTTTGATTAAGCTTAGAATCTTTTCTTTACAGCGGCATTTTTGCTTAATGCCATCAACTTCTTCTTCCTCTCCAGCTTCTCTTTCTTGAGCCGCTCCTCTTCCGCCAGAGCCTCCTGATCCTCTTTCCTTGCTGCTTTGAGCGCCATGGTCTCCTCCTCCTCCAGGTCATCAAAGCCTCCCTCCATGTCATCATCGGAGTCGTCGTAGTAGCCGTCGTCTTGGTCCTCCGCATCATCCAAGTCTGACCAGCTGGCATAGCCGCCGTATTTGTCTTGCGGCATGCCTTTTTTCGGTGGTGGCTTCGGCTGCGAACCTGCCGGACGCATGGTACCTCTATACATGAGCGGCTGCCGCTCCGGCTGCTTCTCCGCAGCTGTTTTCATTGTGCCCTTGTAGCTTAATTCTTGGACCTTCTGCGCCGTGGCCGACTTCCCAGCGCCCAACGGCGTACCGCTCCGGCTTCGGTCAATCGTTCCATGCTGACCCTTCTTGGCTGCCGTTTCTTTCGCCAGTTGCTTCTCTCTAAGCTTCTCACGTTCCCTCCTGGTCAGCTTCTCGGCCGCCTTGTGCTGGATTCCGCCTCCACCTTGAGCTTTTGCTGCTTCCGCAGCCTCTTTGGCTCTTGCAAGCTGTGCCGCAAATCCTCTAGGCTTGGCAGAGGAGGCAACTGCTGCTCCGAGGGTAGATGCGCCTGGCACAGCGGGCTTTGGTGGTTGCTTTGGCATAGGTCTCTGCGGGTTCCCGGACGATTTGCCTATCGCGCTGGGCCGTTGGGCCACTGGCGATGATGATTTCTCGGCCACGCCGGGCTTGGCACTCAGCTGGAATCGGCTCGTAGGCGCCGTTGGCCGATTCGGAACATCATCCTGGCCCGCCTTTGCTAGCTTCTGCTTGGATCCGGTGTCTGGATCCTCTGAGCGCCTCTTCACACCGGCGGCTGCGTTGTTCGGCGTGAGCTTGAACCGGTCGGTGGCGCCATTCGACTTCCGATCCGGCTGGGCAGTGGAAGCGGGCTTTGGTGCGCTCGCAGATGCTGGTCTCGGTGCTTGAGGCTTGTCGCCAATCGAAGAGAGTAAGGAACTGAAGGACTAGGGCTTTGAGTCAGTGCACTGATCGCGGACACCGCAGAAGAGCAAACGTACAGTCATCGTGCGAGGTACTCCGCTATCTCCACCCAACGGTCTCGATAAGGATGCACATGTCAATACCGGGTACTGAGCGCGAGTAGTGATGTGATGGAGAAAGCGGGGAGACAGAAGCGTACCAATACCCAACAAAAGTCTCAACAAGTGGTGGAGAGAAACAGAAGGCGCTGCCGCGACAGAAGGAGAAAGACCACATGTCGGCGCATGCAACCATGTCGATGGCTGCGTTAAAGCCCTAGCCGTAGCGGGCCTAGTCTTTCGGGCGCTTCCGTGCCTCGAAGTCTTGGCGCCCCACGGCTTTCGTGCGCTGCGATCAATTTCAGTTTCCCGACTGACGAACGATCACGACCTCAACTACCAGAACCTGAAGTCTCAGTCTGCACTGCAATTCCAGTGCTTAAAAGTGATTGATTCTCTTGTTCCCGATCAAACAGTATGCGCAGCCCCAGCGATCCTTCACAGGCGATGTGGGACAGCAGACACTGACAAGTACCACCAGACACCACCGACACAATGAAGCACCTAGCAGCTTACCTCCTTCTCGGCCTCGGCGGCAACACCTCCCCCTCTGCTGAGGACATCAAGCAGGTCCTCAGCTCTGTGGGCATCGAGGCTGAGCAGTCTCGCGTCGACTCTCTGCTCAAGGAGCTTGAGGGCAAGGACATCAACGAGGTACGCATAGATGGCAATCGCATTCCCCAGCAGCGTAACCTGAGGACTGCATACTAATTCAACGAACAGCTGATCAAGGAGGGTACCGAGAAGCTGGCCTCCGTCCCGTCCGGCGGTGCCGTTGCTGCTGCTCCCGCTGCGGCTCCGGCTGCTGGAGGCGCTGCCCCGGCTGCTGACGCCCCGGCTGCCAAGAAGGAGGAGGAGAAGGAGGAGTCTGACGAGGACATGGGCTTCGGTCTGTTCGACTAAACGTCTCGCATTCGGAATGACCATGTGGAGACAGCAGGATGATGGGGTAGGCAAGGCGCATGCTGGCTGATGGGAAAGCATGCCATGGCTCGAAGTGAGTCGCTCGTGCAGAGTAAAGAGACCGCTTGCGTCTCATAGTCCTGCTGGGCGAAGCGACAGAGCTAGATAGCCAGCATATCGAATGACTCCATCCCACCTTGAGTGTCGTCGCCTTTCGCCGTGTTACCTTCAAGTACTACCTCCGTACAATTATTTATCGGCCGCCCGCTCGAAGAGTACCTTCGTTGGCACTGCTATGAGATATTGGTCGCTTCCCGAACGCCACAGTCGTGCGCAAGTGCTCAATTTCAACGGCCAACGAATACGGAATACAACTGCAGTAAGATATGCTCGTCGTCGTCGTCGTCGTCGCAGGGTTCGATGTCATTGGCTGGGGCGGTTCGAAGGCATAGTGAAGCCTTAGGCATCAATAAGCCACTAGCGCGGCACACGCCAAGCATCCCAATTTGAAGCGGAGACCTCAGGTTCAGATTGCGCTGCAGCCATCACAATCAGAACCATCGCCAACAATCGACTAACAATCGCAGCAATGGCCGACCAGGACTACGTACGCTCTCCCAGTCACGATCAGATGATATGGCTTGACTGACATCTCTACAGAACCCCGAGGAGGCAGCCGGTATGCGCACACCATGAACCTACGAGCCATAGCGCTCCTTCGCGAGCGCTGCCACCGCACGAGGACTAAAACCCTGTGGATGGGCCACAAAGGGGCGCTGGAAGATAGGATATCGGGCTGACTTGATACTCGTGATGCAGAGTTGAAGAGAAAGAGAGCGTTCCGCAAGTTCTCTTACCGTGGCATCGACCTGGATGAGTACGTACATGGAGTTGTCCGGGGACACTGGTGTCATCCTGCGAGGAAATTTATGCGCTGACTTCGCGCTTTCATAGGCTCCTCGACCTCTCCAGCGAGCAGTTGCGCGATGTCGTCCATGCCCGCGCCCGCCGTCGGTTCAACCGTGGTCTGAAGCGCAAGCCTATGGGCTTGATCAAGAAGCTCCGCAAGGCGAAGCAGGAGGCGCCGCCGAACGAGAAGCCCGCTGTCGTCAAGACGCACCTGCGTGACATGATTGTCGTCCCCGAGATGATCGGCTCTGTCGTGGGCGTCTACTCCGGCAAGGAGTTCAACACCGTCGAAATCAGGCCGGAGATGGTTGGTCACTACCTCGCCGAGTTCTCTATCTCATAGTAAGTTGAAATGCTGCCCAATTCAGGGCAGGAACACGGCGCTGATCATTCCTTTAGCCACCCCGTCAAGCACGGTAGGCCGGGTATCGGTGCTACGCACTCTTCCCGCTTCATCCCCCTGAAGTAGGGTTGTGCTGGTGGATGCGAAGGCTGCACATGGTTATGGCTAGGGCTCGATATGAAGGGGGCAAAGTAAGTCGTGTGCACGTCAACTGAGATAGAAATGTAAAGGACACGTTTTCACGTGCTGTCTTTCGCGTGTCTCGTATGTTCGCTTTTACATGACTCGAGCGCGGCCTCACGTGGCGGCGAAACCTCTCTCCCGCTTCAATTTCAGAATTCTCCTTCGCCTTGGAAGTTGCCCCTTCCACTCTGCGACTTACTTTTCTACCCTTCCTTGCCCCCTCCTTCACTTCGTACCTTCACGGTAAGTCTATTGCAACAAGAAGTCAGCCATCTCTGACAACGCTGACACAAACACATAGCAGCATGGCAGCGAGTATGTTCCCCCTTTTCGGGGATGGCGATGTTGAGATCCTTTTCGGCGCGGGCATGGAGAACGCCGTTCTGCATAGCATGGTGCTGAAGCTGCACTCTCCGTTCTTCAGGGCGAGTGTCGACGAGAAGTGGCGCCGTAGCGGCCCACAGGCCGCTGAGAAAGAGAAGGTCAGCCTTCTGAGAGGCTTCGCGCTCCTGGGCCTGGCTCTCCTGGGCATCCTGCCAGCCGTCCCCGAAGAAAGGACGATACAGCAGCGCTCATACGAGCTCAGATTCGAGAGAGGAACCGCGGACGCGTTCCTCCTGAAGAAGGGGGATACGACGGACCTGGAGCTGCTGAGCGCGGAGGCCGGTAGCAAGGCGGCGCCTGAAGCCGCGAATCTAGAACTGAGGCGACTGAAGGTCATCTATGCGCATAAAGAGGTGCTAGGGACCTTCTACTATCGCCCTATTACCCTACTTAGCGATGTCTTCGACGAGGAGGCGCGCGAAAAGATCCTAGACATAGTCGAGGCTGCGGGCTTCTACGGCTGTGAGGACCTCACCATGCTGCAGATCGACAATTACCT
This sequence comes from Salinomyces thailandicus, assembly GCA_005059885.1. Classification (NCBI taxonomy): domain Eukaryota; kingdom Fungi; phylum Ascomycota; class Dothideomycetes; order Mycosphaerellales; family Teratosphaeriaceae; genus Salinomyces; species Salinomyces thailandicus. Next base: position 12,028 of record NAJL01000078.1, on the reverse strand, counting down.
AATGCACAACAACGGCGTGGTACTAAGCTGGTGCGCTTCGAACCCAATTCAGATGCTAGAGCTAGCAATGGAGGTCAAGTGCGAGTGGATGTTTCGCGAGGCAGCCGTACGCCTTATTGGCGCCCCTACCGACCGCTTCAAGCAGTTCAAAGACGGGCTGCAGGCACTCGAGCTGACGGAGCTCTTTGATACAAAGCGGGCGTACTTCGAAGCCATGCTTAAGGACTGCGACTTAGCAATGTTTAAGCGCACAAAGCTTACACCCCTCCAAGGCGCGCCATATAGGCACCGCGACATTACTATCGCCTCGGCTTTTTGCCGAGAATGGCTTACACTCGAGCTTCAGCATGGCCTCGGCAGCGGTCTCCTACCAGATTATGCTCTAGTGTACCGCAACGTGGTGCGTAACGCAACTCGACTCGATGAGCGTACAGTCCACGAGCTCGAGGAATTCGCCGAAAGACTAGGGATTCATAACGGCCATGTCGGGTCGGTAGGGGCTTTGTATGCGGTCTTTCGGAATGTGAGCACAGTAGTGGAACCGCTGCTGAAGGACACGACGATCATGAAGAAGGATGATGGCCGCATTCTCCTCTTCGTTACGATTGAGGACGATGAGCTGCCATGGCCCATTATGAAGCAATGAGCGTTTTCGCCGCGCTCCTAGCTCCTGCGGCGGGCGAAAATGAGGGTGATAAGGAAACCGACACGGAATACGATACGGGATGCAGTACGTGGATGAACATTGGCTGGGCTGCGGAGGCTTTAAACCGGGACATCAGTTGTTCGTATTCTACAGGACGTGGTACGCGCCGCACAGCACACAGGTTGAGAGACGAGATAGAGTGACGGACGTCTGCTCTGTACGGTCTGGACAATAGCGACTGGATACGATGGCACAGTTGCTCCTCGTTTCCTTCTCTCCTAGGTGTGTGCTACACAACGTCGCCTCTTCCGACGTATACGCGGGTCAAACACAATGGCCTCACGTTTGTGCGTGCTGCTTCCTCCTGGAACGTTGCCGCAAGAGGCAGACACCTCACATTGTCGAGTCACACCAGCAAGCAACCTTCTTTCAAGAGCGTGAGACACACAGAGGATTCCAGCTCCATACTTGTGCACTAGAAATGACGCGACTCCTGAGAATGTCCGAGACATATGGCAAACAGATCAACTTTTTACTTAATTCGAACTTCTGGTTGACAGCGTTTTTAGCATCCACTGCCGTCCAGGAAGCCATCATTTAGGCCACAGCATGCCGCGCGCTATTTGCTGCCCGAATGGCGATGTCGAAGTTCATTTCACCACCGAGGAAAGCGTTCTGCTTCACAGCAGCGTGCTGAAGACCCATTCCGAATTCTTCAGCGTGGCCCTCAGCGATCGCTGGAACACCGAAGGCGCCCCACTTCCTAATGCAACGACGTGCGGCAGTACATCGATCAAGAAATGGAGGTTCGAGCTGCGTTTCGAGCAAGGCAGCAATGAAGGGCAACTGTACAGCAAGCCGACTGTCACCGCGACAGAGCTGGTGAGCGGAAAGCCGACAGCAGACCGGCTGAAGAACATCCGGGCACACAAGGGCATGATTCGCTCACTCTTCGACGTCGCGCCGGTGCTGGGTAGCAGTTCGTTCGCCAGAGCAAAAGAAAGCGTCGAGCTGCTCATCGACACTGCCGTCATGTACTCCTGCGAAAACGCAGTGCTGCCGTATGTGGAAAAGCATCTGCACAGGTTCCGCACGGACGTGTTCGAGCGGTGCACGGCGATGCCAGTCATTATGCTGGAACTTGCGATGAAGACGAAGGTCGACTGGATCTTTATGGAAGCGACGACGAACCTTGTTGGGCGCAGCACGCGGTTTTTCAAGGGTTCGAAAGTGGCTTTGCAAAAGCTGGAGATCGTCGAGTTCATGGAGAGAAAGCGTGCAGCGTTCTGGGAGTTGTTGCAGCGCTGTGATACGGGGCTCCTTCTCATGTCAACCAAGCCTTCAGATCGCTGTGAGACGCTCGCAGCTCACGCGTTCTTCAAGATGTGGTTGATAGAGCTTCTGAGAGACGTCAAAAACCATTCGAGTCTCTTCCCCGGCTACGGCAATTTGTACTATGAGATCAACAGCAATGCGACAGCGCTGAAGGGGTACGTCAGGCAACAGGCGCTGGCATACTGGGGTCGGCTTTACAAGACTGCCGCACAGCCCGATCCAACAGAAGCTGAGCTGATCAAGTCTTTCTTGGCCGGTGTCCTTGCATCGTTCCAGACGGCGGCAGCGATCATCAAGCCGGTCACGCTCGATGCGACACTGAGACAGTGCAAGCGGGTCGATACGCATCGGGCCTTGACGTGCATGACTATGAGCAAGGAAGAGGTACCGTGGGCGAAGGACTGAGCAGACGCTTCGGAGGCAGCTGGCGTCCGTCGATGGATGCTCTGCGGTGTGAGCAACCAGTGCTGGAGGACGATTTTGTCTGAGAGGTGCGTTCCCTAGCAGAGATCGTGAGCATGAACGGCTGCGGGAGGCAGCAGGAAAATTGAATCGTAAGGAGCGAAGACGGCAAGTAGGATATCCAGCGCAGGTCACCAGCACCATTCTCGCCGATCACATTCATTGCTGTTCAGCTGAGTAGATCAACTTAAAAAGTCACTCGAGCTCGTCTCCATTCTCTTCCATCCCTTCCTTTCCATCCGTCTTAAAAGCCTCTCGGCTTCTGGCGCGCCTAGAAAGATCGCCATACGTGTAGCTTGCTCTTTGATACTTCCTTGGTCCACCACGGTCGAGTCCATGTCTTCCAGCAGATGCGATATCGCTTCCTTACTATACGGGCACGATGCAGCAGAGATCCGCCGGCCACGCACATCTCGCAGTGTCAAAGGCGCGACATGCAGTAGCGCAGAGTCTTGCACGTCAACAAACTGTTCTGTAGGATCACCGTTAGCCTGCTGATCTGTGCGGGTCTGTGTGCTTTCCTCTCAGCTTACGCGTTGGCAAATACGGAGCGCGCGCTCCTTCCCACGGTGACTTGACCCCTTTCGTGGCCATAGGGCTGTGCAAGCTGTTTGGATCGAGGTGCTCCCCCAGCAACACGTCAGGGAGTACTATCTACATAATCAGCAGCCGATCATGAAGACTCCGAGCATGACTTGGAAGATCTTTTCTGGCCGCGGAAATTGTATCGGAGAGCCCTCAGTTCACAGGCGATGGCCTTGACCGCGGAAAGACGAAGTGGCAAATTCATGCTTCGAGGAAACTTGGAATATTTGCGGGCGTACAGGATGAGGTTTTTGGCGACAGCATGACACGAGAGACCTGCTTGACACACTTCATAGGTATGCCGCCAACGGACGGCTGTTCGTCTGCATTTCTTATCAAGAAGATCCACCACGTTCCCACGACAGCAGACAATAATACATGCCACAGGTCAACGCAAGCTTCAGTCTCCTCGCTCAACACCACCGCCAGACAGCCTGTTCCGTCTGCATCCTACTGCTTTCGAGAACACCGCCCACGCACAATCCTCACAGCAAAGGTCGCAAGCAGCCTCAAAAGCCCACATATTCCTACTCTCGTTGTTAAGCTCATGGCGTGTGCCGGATCTCCGTCCAATAGCTGCCGCGGCCGTGCTGCAGTACACGAAACGCCTCATTCAGGACTCCTTAGCTGCAGCTTCTAGGTCATCGATCGCGCCGTGAGTGGGAAGACTTCCTGAGGGTTCGATGAAAACGTCATGATGGCCGCGACGTGCACGTAGCCTGAGCAGTGAAAGGCCGCGAGGTCTGAGGCGCCTTGGGGTAGCATGTCAGGGACGATGGCTGTGGTGTATTTATCACTGCCGTATCTATCGCTCAAGTATTCGCTGGTCCACATGGCTTTCTCAGCACTGCGAACTTGCCACCAGACTCGATAGCCGCTTAACAGTAGCTGATCGACGATGTGCAGGTCGTGAAAGCTGTTCGCTCCAGTGACGAGGACGAGTGAGCCGGTCGATATGGCCCACTCGCCTGAGGGCAACGACACATCCGGCATGTCGATTTTCTGGTATTCAGGTACGCTAGCTGGAAAGGAAGGTAGAGGCTTGCTCGGCGGCGGCGAGCTGGGAAGTGATGAGACGTCCAGTTGCGTAAGCTTGAGAGGGGTTGGTAAGGGGTGGGTCGAATTGAGGCTCGCCAAAGACGACGCGGTGGATCTCAGACTGCTTTTGCATGCGCTGGATGAAGCGCGGCGGCATACCGTTGATAGCTATGCTCTCGCTTGAGATGCCGGCGACCGTTACCCTCAGAAGTGAAGTACTGAATGTTAGAAGACCGCCGAAGTAGCGAAAGCGAGTGCGGGCTCCAGGAAATATACAGGACGCCTTCAAGCAGATACTGTCGATATTCCATAGCAGGTACAAGGCCAAGCTATACCAAAATGAGCACGCCAGCCTATTGGACATGGTAGCAAAATACATCCTGCTGGGGCTGGAGCCTGTCAGCTTCATACGGGAGAACCCAGAAGTGCCTGGGGTGCAACGGGATATTTTCAATGAAGCAAGTGCTCAGCTTCCTTTGCAATCTTGTCTTTTGCCCTCAAGGCCGCCTTGGGAATCAAGACTCGGGGGCGTGAGGTAAGTTCAGCCTCATGTGCGTGGGTGCTTCCCTCGGCGGCGGTGAGCAATGTCAATCTTCCTGCCTACATCCTACTCAGACTGTCTTCCCTCCATTTTAAGTCTTGTAGTAAGGTAGACAGGACTCGAAGCTTCACATTTGTTGTAGCTGGCTGAAGACAGTGCCAGGCTGTCCATCCGATGGCTGCTCAGTACACCCCAAAAAGCCGTCCCGGCCCAGCACGGAGAAGGATGCCAAACTTGTTTGTGTTCCGGTCTGATATTGTAGTCGATCCTGGGTGCCAATTGCGGGCAATGATAAGTGTACTATGCCATGCCGTTCTGCAAACATCGCAAGCCGCCAACAAGTCGTTCACGCATGGGCGCGTTGGCCTTCCAATGATTGACGGGTTTCTCGTGGTGGGAAAGGTACCGGACAAGCTGAGATTGCAGTGATAGCCGTCTATTGCTCGTTAAAACCACAGCGGTTGGCAGTGACGTCTACCTTCGTATATGCGACAGCCAGATAGCTTGTGGTAGCAGGAAGACAAATAGGCCAACGACGCTCGGACCGCGCAGTCATGACGAGTCCAAGGAGCATCTGGTTGTGACAGACTGTTGACTGTATAAAGTACAACGTCTGAGTATCAGTCTCCGGCGTCAGGCTCGATAATTTACTTTCAATGCGTGGGAACGTAGAAGCGCGTTAGGATCAACAAAAGAGACAATACCCGCGTATCTACAACGACACACCTCTTCCTCTTCTGCACTCGAGCCCGGAATAGATCGCATGCCATTGATCTCAGTCCAAGCGTGCCTCTTGTACTATACACGCAACCGCTTCCCTTTTCTGCTCCAGTGCCTCAGCGCCCACCATTAACTCACTCTTTACGAGAAGTTCTTGGTGAAGCTAGAGACAACGCCCTTCAACTTCTCCTCGAGGTCTTTGCTCAAGGCACCCTCCTTTTCGATCTGCTCGAGCAGACCACTTTGCTCGCCTCTCAAGTGGTTGAGGAAATCCGACTCCCACCGTAGGACCTTGTCGACGGGGACAGAGTCGAGGTAACCGTTGATACCAGCGTAGATCAGGGGCACCATCTCGTTGACAGCCATGGGAGAGTACTGCTTCTGCTTCAGCAGCTCAGTCAAACGCTCACCACGGTTCAAAGTCTGCTTCGTAGCAGCATCCAAGTCGGAACCGAACTGGGCGAAGGCAGCGACCTCACGGTACTGGGCCAAGAAGAGCTTCAGGGAACCAGCGACCTGCTTCATGGCCTTGAGCTGAGCGGCGGAGCCGACACGAGACACAGACAGACCGACGTTGATGGCAGGGCGGACACCCTTGTAGAAGAGCTCGGCCTCCAAGAAGATCTGGCCGTCGGTGATGGAGATGACGTTCGTGGGAATGTAGGCAGACACGTCACCACCCTGGGTCTCGATAACAGGCAGAGCGGTGAGAGAGCCACCGCCAAGCTTGTCGTTCATCTTGGCAGCACGCTCGAGCAGACGGGAGTGGAGGTAGAAGACACTATAGTGTCGTTAGCAGCTGAAGCATCTCGATGGACAGGGTGATACACATACTCGCCAGGGTAGGCCTCACGCCCTGGTGGGCGACGGAGCAGCAGAGACATTTGACGGTAGGCAACGGCCTGCTTTGACAGATCGTCGTAGATCATGACGGCGTGCTTGCCGTTGTCACGGAACCACTCACCCATGGAGCAACCAGAGAAGGGAGCCAGGTACTGCAGCGGTGCGGCTTCGGAAGCGGTGGCAGCCACGATGACACAGTACTTCATGGCGTCGTTCTCCTCCAGAGTCTTCACCAGCTGGGCGACGGTGGATCGCTTCTGACCAACAGCGACGTAGATGCAGTATAGCTTCTTGCTCTCGTCGTTGCCGTTGTTCCAGCGCTTCTGGTTCAGCATGGCATCCAGAGCGACAGCGGTCTTTCCGGTTTGACGGTCACCGATAATCAGCTCACGCTGGCCACGGCCGATCGGCACCATGGCGTCAACGGACTTCAGACCAGTCTGCACTGGCTGATTGACGGAACGGCGAGGCAGGATACCGGGAGCCTTGACCTGCGCACGGCGCCTTTCGGTGACCTTGAGCGGGCCCTTGCCATCGATCGGGTTACCGAGAGCGTCAACGACACGACCAAGCATGCCCTCGCCAACTGGAACATCGACCTGCATGCCGTCAGTCCATGTCTCTCTCGATGCAATGATCGACATTGTGGACCTACAATCTCGCCAGTACGCTTGACGGTCTCGCCCTCCTTGACCTGTCTGTCGGAACCGAAAAGCACAACACCGACCTGGCCGGCTTCCAAGTTCATGCACATGCCCTTGACACCGGAGGCGAACCTTGACGACTATTAGCGCATGTTTGTTGGGGTGGCGCGCAAGTAGACATACTCGACCAGCTCCTCGGCCTGAACGTTGGTCATGCCATGCACACGCGCGATACCGTCACTGTCTTGCCATCAGCTTCTTGTTCTCGTCTTGTTGCTTCAATGATGTAGTACCCAACAGAGAGCACACGGCCCGTCTCGGCGAGGCCCGCCTCTTCCTGCACACCGCGAATCCTCTGCTCGAGGATGGAAGACACCTCGGTAGGCGAAGCCTTCGCGTCGGCGGCGTAGGTACGGATGGCGCCATTGGCGACGGCGGGGGTGATGCGCTGCTGTAGATGAGGAAGCGAAGTCAGCGCGCCGTCCCTGAATTTGCCGTGCACGTCTACGGAGCTCCCGGAGAGCTGTATGCGTCGGCCAAAAAAGCCTCATGCTCCGTAATCGATGGCATTGAGCTCATAACGCATGCGTAAGGCGTCCATTGAAGCTCCGTCGCCACTGTGTAGGGGGGCACATACCGATGCTATTCTGCTGCTGGCAGACAGCGCACCGGCCGCGCGGGCGCTCTGTCGGAGGGCTCTGCTGAACATGATGGTGGTCTCGAATCAGGGTCGGTGTATATGAGCCGCTCCCAAAGGCGACAAGATGGAGTTGGATGAGCGGAGAGGTGTGCGGTGATGGCGTGCAGTGTGGCAGAGGTCGAGTTGAGGAGCTCGGGAGCAACTTTGCACCCACGGGCCATCGGGAGCGTGAGGGCTTGGCTAGCAGTGCACGTGACCCGTCCCGAATCTTGCCGTGAGATCAGCATCGTCAACCACGACTGTCCTTCACCGCGTCCGCCGTCCAAGTCCTGCCTCGACCACATATCGCTCCAGCCTCGCACTTGCCCTATCTTCTCTTTGTTCGTCACCTTGGCCTTTGCTGTGCCCGCTGCGCTTTTGCGAATTCCAATGCACCACCCTCTCCTGTCGGCTTTCTCATAGCATCATCATCATCTTCATCACCATCACCCTCAGCCAACGTCTTCGCGGTAACACCCGCCGCTATGGCATTGAATCTTGAGAAGCAGTTGCTCTTCGTATGCTTCCCACGGCTTCAGGTGGCGAAATCTGTAGCTGACAACATCTATCGTAGTACGGCGCTTACCACCATGATCCGGTATGCTTCTATCATGCTTAGCTCAACCTCAGCCGAAGCTTACCAGGATGTCGACTCTAGGTCAATGTGGGCATACATATCACATGCGTACCGGCTTTACTTTTGACAGGGTTTCTCTTTGTAAGAGTACCTCTACATATCAATCGCGTTGTCACGGCCTACTAACGCAGGTCCCCAGGCTACAAACACACCAGCCCTGCCCTTGCCAGACTGGATGACGATCCCCAACTTGCCGGCGAACCTAGGCACCATTGCTTGTTTGATGTATAGTACACTGTACATACTCATGGAGCCCGTGGCCGGAGGAATGCTCGCCCCGCTCCTGCTAGGTGCAACGGCGTATGCCAATCACTTAACGTCCACATACGGCGCAAAGGCCAATTACATCGCCCTTGGCGTGCACATCTTCTCCTGGCTCGCTCAATTCGTTGGCCACGGCCAGTTTGAGGGCCGAGCACCAGCTCTGCTGGACAACCTCGTACAGGCTCTCTTCCTGGCGCCCTTCTTCGTCTGGTTCGAAGTGCTCTTTGCCTTTGGCTACCGACCGGAGCTGAAGGCGAGGTTAGACAAGGCCGTGCAAGTCGAGATTGAGAAGTACAGGAGAGAAAAAGATGTAAAGGGAAAGAAGATGAATGGTAGTACTAATGGTCACGCGACGTAGATGGTGACGGCCAGGTGGCGAGCATAGGCAACCCGGCACAAGACTGACCGACGAATGCGGAACACTTAGCGACGGCGTATGGATGCAGCAAAGTCATGCATGTACAAATCTTTCCCAGGCGACGGTTTTCTTCTAGCGGTCGCACATAGCGCCTAATGCAGTTGATATCAGAAGTCATGGTGTGGAGAAGGACGAGTCTTCCCTTGTAGCTAAGCAATCGTCTTGAAGATCTTACCTGCGCGCCAGTCGCGAATTATGTGGACGACTGCGGCCTTATTTCTGACTGCTATGGCTCAGAATGGCGCGATGGTAAGCGGCAGCGAACAGAGAGCTTGACCACATCTATCGCAATATTAGCGGCGAGTACAGAAAGAAGATAAACATCAGGTGATTGACTCCAGTGCGAACGGTAAATACAAGGAAGCAGTGAAGAAGTGCATCATGGTATCACGCCAGATGAAGTGCGCTATCAAGGCATACACGCACTGCCTGGAGAGACATTGGCGTCAGGACGACGTATTAAGGTGGCCGAATTGAATCTGACAGCAACGCGCGGCGGCTTCGAAAGGGACGTCTGAAAGGTACACACTGGAACCGACGCCATTCGTAGTCTACGCAGATTCTGAAGGTCTATATATCGCCTCCCTGGCTGTTGTCGAGCCACGTATTTTGGACTGACCTGGCGCGGGAGTTATCCAACCTCTTCCCAACCGCTGAACCAGAACCTCATAGTCTTTCGACCGTGCTGATCTTGGCCGACTTCGTAGTAGCCTCCCGTTTTTCTTTTCATCGTATCTCGTCGACGATTGAGCTCTATTTCATGTTCGCTCCAGTGCCGTCAGGCTTCGGGTCCACGGCCACACCGCTGATGCCCTTCTCGCCCGGCTGGTTGGTACCCGGCTCAATGCCGGTGTTGGTCGAGCCGGAGTCCGATGCTACTGGTGCCTCGCCAGGGTGCTTGTCGGTGCCTTCCTTCCTCGCTGGTGCATTCTCAGCACCCAGACCTTGCTTCTGTGCCTCCTGCTTCTGGAACTTGGCGCTGGCTGCCTGGCCACCTCTGGAGGACTGTCAGTAATTGCAATGTACACCGGTTGTGACTGACGCTGCTACTTACGGAGTCTTTGATGCCATTGTGTGTAGTGTGAGGCGTGGTAGATACTGCGTGTTGGGAAATGGGGTCGCGTGAGATGTGTCGTTTAGGAAGAAATGCTGCGCAATCAAGGTGGGCTGGCGGGGTCCGCAGCAGTGAAGAAAGGCAATTTGGCACTGTAATCGCCAGGAACAGTAAGAGACTGCATGTAGAGTGACGCTCTCAAGACGTCACTGTTTGAGTAGATTGGCTCGGACAATTTTCGCTTGAGCCGAAACCTAATATACAGCGAAGAGAGATATGAGCTTTGGTCTTGCTAGATTGGAATATTTGCGAGGGAGAGAGACGAAAGGGCCAGCATTTGCACCATTTAATAAGTGATGAGCCGTCGTCTCTTCAGCTTCAGGCCTGATTCGGAATCCAACTGGCACATGAGAATGGTCGGTCGCTCAGTCAGCGTTAGTGCCGTTGAACAGCCCTTGTCGTAAGCAATAGACATACGTGTACGCCGCTGCAGCGCACAAAGGGGTTAAGAGGTCATGTGCTAGTCATGTGTAAGGTAGGGTAGTTGACGCCTCATTAGATCTGAAGTGAGGTTGAGGTGGGCCTTTTTGCACGTGATTTCGCGTTGTCTTGTGCCTGAGGCCGAACGGCTTCTGCCGGCGCAACTTGCAACTTCGCAACAGCGCAAGCATGAGACCTTGTCTTTCTCTCCTCGTCGACCTTTCAGAGTCTTGGAAGGCTTCCATACCTCATCAGCGCGACATCTTCCCGCCCAGAAGCCACAGACGACATTCTTACGACACACGGCCGCGTCACAACTCCCGTAGACTCACGACGAGCGCGGCTGGCCATCACATTCTTTCGAGCGAGCGGAGCGCAGCACCGCGAAGAAGCGAGTAGCGCGCAGACAACTCATTTCCGGGTGCTCACAGGCGGCAGGTAGCGCTCTTGCTACAGAGCAAGTGCAAAAGACCACCGCCAAGATGTTCTTCGTCAAAGTCCTCGAGCACACTGCCACCCTCCACCCCTCCTTCTTCGGCGCTCAGGCCAGCGAATTCATTATCGATCAGCTATACCGCGACCGCGAAGGCAGTAATACGGGGACTATGATGATCATTGCTATTATTGACATTGAAGATATCTCGGAACCGAAGATCGTTCCAGGGAGTGGGTATGCTCAGTACAATGTCAGCTACCGAGCAATCGTTTGGCGGCCGTTCAGAGGCGAGGTTGTAGATGGTATGGTGAATAGTGTGGTCAACAATGGGTTCTTCGTGGAAGTAGGCGGGTTGAATGTGTTCGTGAGCAAGGCCGTAAGTCCAGTACGCTCGAAAGGTTGGAACCACGCAGGCTGACAGACGGATGTTCCGACAGATGATTCCGTCACAATTGAAGTTCACTATGGAAGGCGCCACGCCTTCGTTCACTGATGGTACGGAGCAGACTGTGGAGCGAGGCTCTCAAGTTCGGCTGCGGATCAAGGGTCTTCGTGGAGAGATGGGGACGATGTACGCCATCGGCAGCATACGGGAGGACTACCTTGGGTAAGTGATTACAATCCTCGGCATTCGGTGCTACTGCTGACACCACATAGGCCGCTGCTGCAATAAATGCGTGAGCGAGCCACCACTGCATCGTCTGGCCATGCTCGAACCAGCCACCAAGCAGGCGAGCATCGCCTGCGCCGAGAAAGCTTCATTCATCCTCTGTACCATTAGCGAGGCGTTCTGGGCAAGAGTTGCATGAGATTCATGATTGTCAGCGAGAGCACAAGATAGGAGATACCCAAGACAGTCCGAGGACCGATTGATGCTCATACGTAAGTTCGTAAGAGCACCAGGTACATGATCGGCGCGCAGTAACGCGCATCAAATGCTCATTACCACCGTGAGTTACTTGACTATTTCACGTACATATCACGGCAGACGTCATGCTTCCACTCTTGGATACCTTAATGCCTCTTCGCGTCTGTGGCTTCAAGCTGGCGACAGCGGTACGCAGAAGCACAAGCCACAGTTGCCGAGCGCATCGACCTGCGTGGCATCGACTGCTATAGGGAGGCGGCTTGCTGCAGCGCAGCTCGACAGCTGCAGCAAGCCTAGCGCCGTAAAGCCCTGTCACAGACGCCGTTTGACCTCCCTTACCTTGTCCAGCCGGCCATTCTTTCTCTTCCCATCAGCCAG
>NAJL01000077.1:0-87000 GCA_005059885.1 Salinomyces thailandicus | reverse complement strand
AGGGTTTAGTTTTGGTTGGGGGAGTTTTGTTTTTTGGGGGTGGGGGTTATTTTTTGAAAAGGTGGAGGACTTACTATGTTGGCTTGTTTGTCTGCGAGAGCTCGTTCGGTGTAGTTTGAGAAGACAATCTTGTCGTCAGGGATGGGCCCGAAGGATATCGAGGGCGCTGCTCCGCTTTCCTGGTAGCTAGCGAAGAAGCCTTCGATCTTGTCGGCGCTTACATCGCGCATGCATGCCAATTGTTGCGCGGCGTCGTCGGCGAGGTCGGCACATCCGACGTTGTTGGCGATGAAAGTAAAGTTGCTCTGCGCAGCGTCGCTCGTAGCAGATCCGCCAAAGGCTGTGCCGGAGTCCATGATCAGGCCGGTGACTATGGGGTCCTCGTAGTGTGCGTAGTTGTAGTAGTCTACCGAAGTGCTTCCCGCCGATTGGCCCCAGAGTACCATGCGATTCGCTGGTATTGATCAGCTATAAGACGTCTTTAACGCCACTAGGAAGAATAAGACTCACGATGACCGCCAAAGGCAGCTATGTTCTTCTTGCACCACTCCACTGCTGCTCGCTGATCCAGTAGTCCGAAGTTCTGCTCCCCTAAGCCAGCGGCATTCGGGAAGCCAAAGATGTTGACGCGATAATTCAAGGAGACGACTAAGTGGTACGGTGTCGTATTTACCCACTGCGCCGGAATCTGATAAGGAACATCTTCACCACCAGTCGAGAAACCACCACCATCTGTGGAGATGTCATGGTCAGCATGCTTAAAACTGACCCAGTAGTAACAAACACAGCTGTCAGTGTAAGAGTGAGCATGCCTTTGGTCCAAGACGTTCGTCAAACATATCGTGGCGGACACATCTCTCACCACGGCGGGCAAATCGCTAGCACCGACAGAGTCCAGTGTCATTGCAGGAACTTACACAGAAATATAAGGACCGGCAGCAATCCCTCGCCATGTCCCACCCCTTCGCGGCTCCCGGGCGGAACCCAGCGATGCTCGTCATGTCCCACCCCTTCGCGTCTCCCCGGCTGGCCACCCCAACTCTGCTCGCCATACCACCCAGCCTCCCTCCCAGCACCGCCAGGCGCCCACACAGAAAGCGTAAGACAATCCTCACTCACATCACCCGTCTGATTCAGCCCCCCAAGGTTGAAAATTCCAGCACCTCTCGCACATAAAGCGAATCACCCTGGTTCGAAAAGATACTGCATGCAGCTCGTCGGCAGCTCACCGTCGCAAAGATTTCAGCAGCATCGGGTTGGTTCAAGAGCTAGCTCTGGGGCGCGTCCATCTGCGCTGCGCGACTGGAGGCACGGCGTAGGGGATTCCGAGGTATCGGTGGACGTTTGGGAGTGCAGGGGCGATTTTGCCCGTGATGTGGCCGGATGATGTTGAGACGGTCGATTTGTCGGGGTTCCAGTGGGGTAGGCCGTGGGGGCTTGGAGGAGGGGAGGCGTTGATCTTGGTGGATAGGGCAGCTGGAAGTAGTAGAAGAGCCACTCGCATCATGATCATTAGGAGGAATAATATGAGCTTCGTGGCAATGAAGCCCAGAAATGCGGCCAACGGAGCTGAACGAGTCTCTCAAAGGCCAGACATTAAGCTACAAGCACATGACGTTGCCCGAAGGAGGGAGAGGCCGGCATTCGGCGGCTATTCGAGGCAGCAAGCATCTCGTCAATGTAGTATTCTACGACCAGGCAGTCTTTAGCACGGTGAGGAGTAGATATGCAGCTCGAAGCTCTGTTTCGCGGCTAAAATCATGCATGGTACTCTCCAAGGTGAAGTAGAGACCTGTTCAAAGTTCACAGGCATCATCTCGTTCAAACCTCGAGGGTGATGAGACTTGCGGCTGGAGGACATCGGGGGACGGGCAGGCTACCCGTCTGGTCTGGGATGGCCAACATATAACGGCGTGTGGCATTATTCAATGCAGCTATAAGAAAAGGTAGCCATCAGCTCGTTCTGTAGATGAAGTTTGTCCACGTGCGCCACGATCGACGTTCTACCCCGCAACATGGCCTCGTTCTGCAGTCTGTGCGCGAGCTTTGAGTTTCGCTGGCGGCCGGGGTTGCAGGGCACGGCCCAGTCGTGGAGTAGCGCCATCGATGGTGTTTTTATGCAGCATGCATGCTTCATGACACCAAAGATACCGTAAGGTAAGTAAGGTAGGTAGGCTGACAGACAGCCATGGTATGAAAACAGCAACACTGTGCGAAAGTAAGAAGATTAATGATACACGGGTGAACCAAAACCAAGAGCCTCATATCGCCATTCCCTCCACCCTCCCATAAACCCCGTATGCTCCGCAGGTGCTTCGCAGGTAGTATCACAACACACCAACGACAGCCATTCTCACCCGCCTGCCCTTGCCATCTCACCCTCTCACGACATCTTCCTCTTCGCCTCCCCCTCCAACTCCGCCGCCTTCCCCTTAGCCTCACCCGCCAGCTCCGACGCCTTACCCTGCACCTGACCGGCCGCCTGATCCATCGTCCCCTTAGCAGAGCCAGCAGTCTCCTTCGCCTTCGCTTCTGCCTCGCTCGAGCTCATTCCAGCGGATTGTTTTGCGTTCTGCGCGGCTTGCTCTAGTTCACATAGTCAGTGGGTGGTGGATCGTTTGGGGCTTGGGGGCGGTTTCGATGGTGTAGGGTGGGGACGTACGAGCAGCTTCGATGCCTTTGACGGCCTGTTGCGAGACGGTCTTGTCGGCATTCTGGAGCGTCTCTTTGGCCGAGTCGACGGCCGACTTGCGGCAGGCTACAGAAGTGCTGAAGAGACGCGCTTGCTTCGTGAGGGTTTGACGGAACATGGTGAGGTCGTGTCTGGGCTGGGGCTTGGTGGATGAGGTGGGTGATGTAGATGTTCTTGAAGTTAGATGGACGTTGATGAGGTTTGGCTTGTCAAGGTCTGGATCCGTCGGAAGTGAAGATGATGGAAGACGAGGACATGCACTGCAACAACCTGAATGGAAGGTGCATGTGTCTGGTACAGATTACTCTGACATCACTGTGATGCGCGAGCTATGACCGCAGCGCCTTCCGCGCATCTCCCGCCACATGGAGCGTCTAGAACGAAGTGTGGACCCTTGCTTTCGCTCGCGTGGGAATGGTATAGATCCCACGGTATTGGAACACTCGAGACGTACCTCTAAAGGCTAACAACATCAGACGTCTTCTCTGCCAGCCTGATCCATGATCATTACATCTCGAGTCATTAAATATTATGTACATACATACATTCGTTCATGTACCGTGCATTTACACATCCACATACACATCACACACCCATTTCGGAGGTACTAGTAGTACAGCGCCTTCTGCCAGAAATTGCAGCGCATGTTCGCCGCAGGATCCATCATCTCACTAATACGCGAAATGTTCAGGTTCTGAACCGTAGCGTTGTCGCCGTACATGTTAAAGTACGGCACGCCGGCCTCGTTGGGGTTGCCGGACATGGCGAACTGGGTGATGTATTGCTGCAGGGCGATGGCCACAGTTGTATTCGCGACGCTGGATTGGCTCTCGTTGGTGAAGTAGGTGTAAGGGATGTCTTGGCCGTGAACGGCGGGCGGGATGCTGAAGAGATATGCGTACGTCTCATTGCCTGGATGTGTGGAGACTGGGTCAGCAAGTCTGTCAAAGCTTTCCCGTGCGGCGGTGGTCTTACCGAAGGCTTTGTCGAGGTAGAACGTATTGCAACTATGAAGCGGTCAGCTTTACGACTCTCAGTGATTAGAAGCGGACTGGAGCTTACGTGAAGGTGCTCTCGGCGATCAACGCTGAAGCGCGTCCGATCTGATCCGTGTAGCCTTGCGCTTGGCTACCATCGAAGACAGGAGGGTACAACGTATCCGTCACGTACTCGAGAACGCTTGGAAACGCGTTGATCGTAGGCTCGTACATGCTAACCTGCTCCACGAACGCCGTGTCATTCGAGATAAAAGGTGAAGTAAAGAGCAAGCCTTCGTTAGCGTTGTGTCCGACCATGACTCTGACGGTCTTGTCAAACTGGCCGTGCAACAGCAGCTCGCCAGGGAGTTGCGGCACAAAGTTGCCATCGACAGTCGGTCCGTAGGTGAAGGTTCCATAAACTGACGAACCAACCTGCATGCGGTTCGCCTGCTGTAGCACCGACGAGGGCAGCCTACGGGCCTGGTCAAGAGTCGAGACGTTCAGATAGTTGAGGAATGCCGCAAAAGTTTGCTCCTGAATCTGGTTTGAAGGGAAGGGCTGGAAACCAGGCGATTGTGGTACGGCCTGCTGAAACGGGGCAGGGCCTCGGTTGCCACCGTATGCTGTAATCTGATGCTGGATGGAACCGCCGCCGGCAGACTCTCCGAACACCGTCACACCTTCATCTCCATGTCAGTACTGTCTAATGACTGGGGATAGACTCTCACTTACGGTTTGGGTCGCCACCGAACTTCGCAATGTTCTTCTGGATCCACTCGAGGGCAAAACGCTGGTCGTGCAGACCGGCATTGGCAACACCATTTGCCTGGAACGTAGGTCCGCTAAGCCAGCCAAAAGCGCCGAGACGGTAGTTCATCGCAACGTACTGCAGATAACGTCAGCAACTGCATGGAAATGGACACCACTTCCCACGTACGATAACACCATCATCGCCGTTGTCCTGAGACCTAGCGATTAGGCCGGATGGATCGCCAGACCCGGACTTGGACCCTGCCGTGTAGCCGCCACCGTAGATCCAGACGAGGACAGGCGCGCCATAGCCCTTGCCCGTCTTCCTGAAGATGCTTTCCGGAACCACGACGTCGAGGAAAAGACAATCCTCGGTTGTTCCAGAAGGGGCCGCCTCAGGAGAGGTGCTACTCGTGATGAACGAAGACTGGTTGAATTCCGTCTGGCCGGTCAGATAGGCCGGGATGAATTGGCCAGCGATAGCCTCCCATGCCGGCCGCGCCTGAGGACATATGCGGCTTTCAGCGCCAGTCTGAACCTCGCTACGGTTCACAGCCGGCGATTGAGGAGCTCTGAAGCGGTTGTAGCCGGTTGGCGGTGCAGCAAATCGAATATTGTTGAAGTAGTAATTGCTGGCGCTCAACTGCGCAGCCTGATGGAGTTCGTAGCCCAGGTCAACGACTGGTAGGCTGCTTCTGCTTGCATTCTGAGCTGAGGAGTTGCCTTGAGCAATGACAGGGCTGGCCAGACAGAATAGGAAGCCGGCTGCGGCTGCAGCAAGATTATTAGTAGTCCGCATGTTGTTAGATGTGACGATAACAGAGATAAACCCAGGAACAACAGGCCAAAACAAGACTCAGAGGAGCAAGATACCTATAAATTATTGCAGGAACATGAAGAGGAGCCCTGGTCTACGCATGCATAAACAACAGAGAGAGAGCAGGGACCGCCTTGGAGAGCGTCATCGCATCGTGCGGGATATTGTCATGCATCGTAGTTCGTACCGTCTCTGTCTCTCAAGAGTCTCTTTTCGACGGCACATGCACCCATGCGGCGCATGCCCTGCTCTTTACGCCATGAGCTAGCGCACTTAGTGCTGGTATTATTTGCGGCCGCGGCGGGGTTAAAGCCTTAAAGCCTCGAAGCCTCTCCACAGTCTCGGACGGCCGCGCTTTCGTCGGTGAGCTTTCCAAAGTGGTCGATAGTGAGAGCGTACCTAGGTAAGAAGGATCGCAAGACATCGCCGCGGACTGTCGACACTACCTCAGCGATGCATACCTCGTCCAGAAGCCACGCGCGACCATATAGCAAATTATCCGCTTAGAGCGGACGGCCATATCGCCTGCCGCGTGAATACAGTGAAAGCCGAGCCTCGTCATCATTCTGCTCGGGTTCCTAGGCTAGTCCCCACACTTGCTGCCATCTCATGATCCATGCGGCGGTAGGTCACTCGGGCTCGGATAAGGGACAGAGACTGCGTAGGCATCCGTGCAAGCGAAGTTGGACGTCGGTCCCCGCATCCGGGCTTCTTCCCGTTCGATCAGAGGATTAAGCGAAGTCAAGAGGAGGCCCGTGAGGTGGTTGGAAGAAATCGAAAGCGGGCGCGGAGTCCTGACACCGCTGAGGTACCGAGGCAACGTTGGAGGCTTCGATGAAGATGCCGATGGTGGGGCACCGCGTGGATGGTAACTAGAGATTACCTCACCTCACCAGTCCGTTCACGTGTGGAATCTCTTAGATGCTCGGAAGCGTGTGCTGGTCGGTATCCAGTACTTCGCAGTTCGACAACGCATCTTCTGTAGACCGCTCCCGACTGCACAGGCGAAACGGGACGACATCACTTCTTTGCATTGACAGGTAGGAATATACATGACTCACGTAGCCATGTGAAGAGAAACAAGCTTTTCGACGCTGTGACCAACAATTGTCTTGCAGCAGCCATATCACCAAGTACTACTACCACCGTACTGCTACTCGACCTTGCGATAGCACCAGCCACCAGGAAGTACGTAGTGGCGTCTCCCTCGCGACTCTAGCTCTTCAGCACTCCCCATATTGCATTGGATTGACTCGTGCTGATCTACCCAAACGCCACCTCCATCCTTTTCCGTCGTGTTCTCCTTGAGACTTGTCCAGTACCCGCAATGCCGCCACCTACGCGCAAGTTCCAGTGTGCCCTCCCCGATTTCGTAATCCCGTGCTCTCGTTGGCATCAATCCAACCCTCCCCCGCGACCGCGAATGTTCAGAGTCTCCTGCGCTGGACCATTGCGGTTCGGCCACATGTACATTGGCACAGGCGCAACAGGGACCGAATTGGTCGCTTTATTATTACATCACGTACATTATGTTCGTATCTGTCATTTAAAAATTCTCAGCACAACGACATTCGCGTCAGACTTCAAGTTTGATGGCTGTCTGAGGCCTACCGAGCGGGTGACTGCAGCTGAGCTGCGGCTTTTGTGTGTACTTGGACTCCAGCTCGTCGCGGATGGTGTTGAGTAGCTGGACATAGCTTTGCTGAGGATTCTTCTTGAGCGCGGCAATGAAGGCCCAGGACATGGCTCCGGTAGCTTGGCCAGCGATGTTCGCATCTTGTCTGTGAGGATTTCATGTCAGCATTTGTTCTCCGCAAATGTCGTGCGCTCCGACGTCGCAATAGTGACAACGCAACCCATCGTCCCGACGCCAGGTGGCAGCCGGGGGGGCTACCAACCATAGCGAGGGGACGTAGATTTGCGCTGTATACTACAAGAGAAAGCAAGCGCTCGCTTTGCCACCAACGCCTCGCTGGAAAAAACAAAGCAAAGCATCCATCACACGAGAATGTTGCCGTGCATGTCTCTATGCGGCTCAAACATAGAGTCACCTCGCAAGTCAGGGTTTCGCGGCGTTGGGGTCGAACAACGATCAAAACACGCAGTATCAGGCTCGTCAGGAAAGCAAAAGTCAACGTACGATGTTTGTGAATCCTTAGAGCCACTCCACATGATGACATCCGCCGGAGATGTCTTTGTGCGGAGGTTGCGCTGACGGGCGTCATCACCTGAAGTGGCTTTCTTGAAGAAGCCAAGGGCGGTTGAGGCCATCCCGCCAAGGTCGCCGCGTGCATACGAGGAGACGATACTGAGGAGACCTTGTCCGGCTTCCTTGGCGAGGTTAGGCTCCTTGAGAACGCCTTGAGTGGAGTAGATGTAAGGAAGGTCGAGTGCTGAGCCGGAGTGACAAGAGTCGAATATGGCAGTAAGCCGAACACCGGGTTGTAGTGGTTGCACCCTGCTCACCACGTTAGCTTTGCCAGCATTCCCAACCGCCGAATCATGTCGCTCACATGATACGGTGCATCTCGTCATCCACGATATGGCCAGCTTGTCTAAAGTCAACCGGATAGATGACCTCGTCGTATCCGTCTTCCTCGTCACCATCCAGATCCTTTGTCTGGCCACCATGACCAGAGTAATGGAAGAACAGCGAATCGTTCGGTCGGGCATCCTTCACCAACCAATGCATAGCGCGCAGTAGGTTTTGCTTGGTTGGCTGACTCATCGGGTTTTGCTGGTCGTCTGTTAAGATGACCATGTCTTCCCTCTTGTACCCGAAGTGATTGTTGAGGTATGAGGACATGTTCTTCACATCATTGATACAGCCTCGCAGCTGTCCTCGCTGGCCGAAGTAGTTGATTCCGATCAGCAATGCTTTTCGCTTGCCGGTGCAGTTCGAGTACTGGAAAGTGTAGCCGCCTGGGGCGCCGTGCCCAAAGGCTTGTGCTTGTTGCGGCGGCGGCGGAGGTCGCCCATACTCTGCAACGGCGTCAGTGATGCCTGTATCTTTGAAACATGCTATACTTACGCTGCCCGTGCTGGATGGCGTGTTGATATTGCTGAGGTGGCGGTGGCCCTGATGGAGCGTAGCCGCCGTAGCCTCCCGCTATGGGTGGAGGGGCTGCGTAATCTTGGCCATAGGTAGGTGCTGGTGGTGGTGCGCCATAGCCGCCGTTGTATCCAGGTTGAGGTGATGGTCCCCCATACGACCTATGCACCGCTTGTCAGCATGTCGCGGGCTCGTTCCCAGCTGTGACGGATGCGTACGGGTACTGCTGAGGAGGCGGGTACTGCTGCTGCGGGGGTGGGTAGCCGGGGTATTGCTGCGGCGGTGGATATTGGTGTTGGTTGTGATAACCCTGCCCTGGATAGTAGGACATGCCGAGCGCCTGGGTGGAGGGAGGAATGAGCTTAAGGTATGATAAGCTTGCCTAGGCGGCGGTGCGCCTGACAGATGGCGTGATGCTGATCGGTCTTCCCCTAGGCAGAGCCCGCAGTATTTATCTTCCCAGTCCTAGCGCTCCACCTTGGCGAGTCCAAGTCCAGGGAGTATCGCGTCACGGTGTGGTTGGTCACGGTATGATGCGTTCTGGGACAGCTTCACAGGGGTGGGTCGACGGCGGTAGGTTGCGGTTTCGAGGTCCAAGCGCTTGCGCGGCCGTGCAGGAAGTTCATACGAAGCCAGCAGCAGGAAGCAAGCAAGCCCCGCACGGTCCCAATCTGGAGAGCGCGGGGCATGCCAAGACCCGGGACTCTGGGCGACTGGACCGCGACGATCAGCAGCGATCACCACATGGCCAGGAACGTCAACGTCACTTCGTATTTCAGCACGCCATCTATCCTCCATTGTCACCTCACTCTCTCATTGTAAAATGGCCATGCTGTGCTTCCTCATGGCCTCGCGCCTGGCATTGGAGCCTTTCACTTCGCCGTACCTGGCAGCTCGGATTCTATGGACGCCAGAGAGCTCTGTGTGGCGTTTCCTGGCCGGCAACTCCGTTCGAGAAGTGCATGCCATGGCGCTCTTCGCTTACAATCCGCGCCACAGCTTACACCATCTCTAGCTCATTTCTGCAGCCCTACCACATCACGAGCCAATTGCGGCTTATCCCCTGACGTTCGCCTACTAATGCGGACTGGCCTACCACGTGGGAGCATACAGCCATTGACTGCATCCCACCTCATATGTGTTATGTTTGCTGTCCTCGCTCAAGGTGCGGGCTGCATCAATCACGAAGGCCACACTGTTGTGTAAGATCAACGTATGATCGCCATGAAGATCTTCTAAGCGCATGCCTCGCTTGAGTATGTCGAAGTATTGACTTGTCTGGTTTGGTGACCAGCCCCACGCGTCGTCCTCGATCATGTGAAGAGCTAGCGTGGTAGGGCTGTGCCGCCCAATCTCCTGCATCATGTGAAGACTGGAGAGCTCGAGTGGTAAAGCTGCGCCGCCGCGATACTTTCCGAATCGCCTACCGTACGTGTGCTAAGATACTACACGCGCAGTACTGTCTATCACACGACACGCGAGTGGCAGGGCTGAGCCGCCGCGATACTTTCGGCGGACCCGTTAATGCGGCGCTCTGGGAGATGCCTCGTCACATGCGATGGATTGGACAAGGGATCGAAAAGTTCAATGCTCCACGACTCGAGTAGAGTCACATCGTGCAAAGCCTTCCAGCAACGGGAACGCTGTCTTCATGCGTAAGGTAGAGACCATGTAAGCTGGCAGCATCATTCGCTCCTAAGGTGACAAGGTGTACAGGCTTATCAACATGGCGCGATGTCTGAGCTTCTGCTGGCTCACTTCAGTAAGGCGTCTGATAGCACCATGCGCACGACGGTGCCGAAGAGAAGAAGCATGGAAGCACGCATGGAACCCCTCCTGCTCCCACCAGCCCGTCTTCCCCAGATTCTCGTTCCATTCCAGAAACAATCAGCCTTCGCTACTACTGCAGCATGAGCCTAGCTGCAGAATAAAGCCTATCTGCTGTCCAGCGCAGCATCGCTGCCGCACGCCTGGGGAGCTAGTGTCCACTAGGCATTTCTGCAGTTGTTGCGCTGCGTACCATTATGCCTCAGCCACACAAGCGCCGTGTTGCCCCTTTCGTATCTAGGTCGAACTCTTTGGAGCTTCTGCGCTGTTGCTAGAAGAAGCTTAAAGGTAAACGTAGCCCGGCTATTCTTGCGCTACAGCTCCAATGAGCCTCTTTCATCTAAGGAAGCTAAAGCAGCATGGTTGCTTGCCTGTCGACGTGTCTAACCACGGGAGGCAAGCTGGCGTCTTCCCTCCTCATACTTTACGCCAGTTTCTGCGGCGTGACCGAGCTTGACAGCCTACGATGCGCGATGATGCATTAACCATCCTCTGACCTCTTCGCAACTTCAATCTGAGCAGTCTGGCAGCACCTTGGCCATAACAGTGTTAGAAGCCAACCACGCCCAGACCGCAGGCTTCTGGGCAAGATCGAGATTCGACCAACACTACAACAAAAAGTCCCTCTACCTAGCTTTCCACCTGATCCGTCCAACCCACTGCGCCCACTTCCTTACATCCTCCCTCTCCATCAACGCCTCCACGCTGTAGAGCTCTCGAGCTAACAGTTCGTTGCTTGCAATGCGATGTACGAACGAGTGACAAGCTCGACACAGCCATGCAACCTTGTTGAGCTCCCACTCCTTGTGCCAGCCGCGCTTCATCGCCTTGTCGTGCATCTGACGTGGTATGAGGTGGTGATAGGTCAAAGGTAGGTGCTCTCTGTCACAGATCTCGCAGCCTTCGGGGCGTGAAGCTGTCACAGCGGGAGTGTACTCCGGGGGAGGTGATGTCGCAGTGATGATATACTGCTCCAGGACAGGCTCAACAAAGCGGTCAAGGTTGGAGGCGTCCGATTCAATGAGGCCGTACGTTGTCAGCGAGTCGAAGGCGCCGGGTGGCAAGAGCTCTATTACTGTTTGTAAGATGTCGGTATCCAGCGGCAACGAGTATTTCTCGGACAGTAACGGATCATCTTGGATGGCACTGTAGGACAAAGTCCTCAAGTCAGGAGGTAAAGACAAAAAGACCTCCTCTGCCAGGTACTATGGCATCTCAGCGCAAGAACATTCATTGGTGAGAATGTTGGCGTACCTGGACGAACTCGCTGAGCTCTCCTGCGTCTCCAAGAGTATCATCCTCGGGATGCGCTATCGGCATAATAGGCTTGATTTCATTCTTTCGCCCTTTCACAGCTCTCTTCCTTTTGCCTGTGTCTGGGGCAAGCCTCGCGATCACCGTAGTGGATAGACAGTCGGCGAATGAGTCGAAACCCGCAGCTTCATTCGCCGGGATCATTACGGTCGCTGCAATGTGTAGCGGCTGTGTCGAATCCCACCCCGTCGCCGTCGCGAGATCAAGAAGCTGAGGCTTGAACCCTCGCTAGGATCGGGTCAGCCTGTTAACGCCTACAGTATGACCCGTCGACGACTCCGTATTTCTGTTACGTAAGGGTCAAAATGTCTGAAAAGCGTCATGGCGAAACGAGAGGTGTCCCAGTGGAGCGCATTGCGCAATTGACGTGCTATGGGAAACTCCAACAGTGAACGCGTTCTCAAGTTCAGCTCAAGATCTCGGACATTTTCAACGAAGATGTCGTCGGTGTTGCTGCAAGATTGCCTTCCAGATCGTGTGGGGAGCGCGCCCCACCGCTGGTGCTTGGTTGTCGATCTCGACTCTCTGCCAGGCACCTCGAACCCAAATTCACACTCTTTGCGTCACTGACTTCCAACCGTGCTGAGAAAATCGCTACGTAAACGCGTGGCTCCACGGTATAGTAGAGCGCCAGGACGATGTGATCCATCCTCTTCTGGCGAGAAACGCCAACATCATTCATCTTGCGGCCAAGTATAACAATTATTCCTTTGGCGAACGAGATCGTTTGTCTCCCTTCCTTCAGCATGAATACTATCACGTCGAAGATGAGCAAGAGCATCGTGCTCGCGTTCGATGTCTATGGTACTCTGCTGAGCACGCAGTCCATCGCAGACAAGTTAGCCTCGCACTTTGGCGGCGACACAGCCAAGACGATAGCGACAACATGGCGAAAGTACCAGCTCGAGTACACGTGGAGGCTGAACAGCATGGGTACGCGATGATCATACTCCCAACCATTTCCTACTTATACTAATGTTCATCAGGCCAATATGAAGACTTCCAGAAGGTCACCCAATGCTCGCTCAAGCACGCGCTTTCCGAATCCAAGGTGGCCCTCGACGACAAGCAGACAGCGGACATGATGAAGGCCTACGACACCCTCTCCTGCTTCCCGGACGTCGAGCGTACAATGAAGAGCTTGCAGACAGCCCCAGACATCAAAGCCGTCATCTTCTCCAACGGCACGCGCAGCATGGTCTCCGGTAGCATCACGAACTCTGAAGGCCTCTCCCAGCACGCCAAGACGTTTGAGGACATTGTCGTGGTAGAGGAGGTGAAGAAGTATAAGCCGCACCCAGACGTCTACGCGCATCTTGCCAAGAAGATCGGCAAGGACACTGGTGATGAGCAGCAGATGAAGCAGATATGGGTCGTGTCGGGCAATCCTTTCGATGTTGTGGGAGCGAGGGCTGCTGGTATGAATGCGATCTGGGTGGATAGAGTAGGCGACGGCTGGCAGGATTCGTTGGTGGAGGGTGAGAAGGGTAGGCCGACCGAGGTGGTGAAAAGCTTGGATAAGGTGGTTACAAGCGTCATGAGCTCGCATAGTGAACTCCTGACGTCGCAATGGAGAGAGATGCATGGCGAGAGGGATATGGAGAAGACGGTGCCGGCGACTAGTAAGGTTTGATTGGCCTTACAAGCATACTGCTCATTTGTCCAGTCCAGCCAGATTGGTTCACCAATATATTGAAGTTTTCTGCCAATCTCTCTGAAGGTGCATCCGCGAGAGTCTCGTTGAGTCGAGTGCTCAGACGCAAGTGTCATTCACAGCTCACTTTCCTGAGCGTCCACCACCTCGCTTTGCAGCATCGGCACTTTGACTGCAGTGAATGTACAATCTTTTGAGCGAAGAGAGTCTGTCAAGCGTTGACAGCTCCTGGATATGCTCACCCAGTTCGACGCGGTCTGCACTGACTTCCTGATCGCGGTCCGACCGTGTAGTACCTCTGGAGGTACGCTTTGACGGCACGAGACTTGAGCCTGCAGAAGCCATTCTGTACACCATTGCGGAGTCCAGTCGTCGGCCCACAAATTCCGCCACGTGCGATCCTCTCAGACATATTGCACGACCAAAAGCTGCTTCAGCCCAGCTGGCTGGCAATTTCGAGTGTAGAGGCCGTTGTCGAGACGTTCGACTAACCTTTCTGGCTTAAGAGGTCTGATTTGAAGGCGATTGAAGGCGAAGCACACCATTACAGCCTCAGACACCTTGTAGCGGTAGGATTGCGACAAGAAGGTCTATAGATACTCTACTGTACGTGAGCCATGTAAAGTAGTAGTGGTCAAAGAAGGTCTGCTGCTGACCAGCATGCTTGAGCTTGCACAACCGCGAGGATCCTCATCGGTATATGAGCGTTGTAGTCGTCTAAATACTTTGATACAGATGCAAGGTGATGGCTTGAAGCCGCGAGATGCGTCTCGGTATGGACGTGAAGGTAATTGCGAGCCGAATTGGAGGTCACAGGCTGATGTGTACGGCCATTCGTGTATGGCCACACTCAAAGAACGATGTCTCAGCGTGATCAACAGATGAATAGCATGAGCTGCTGCGCTCTCCAAAAATTTTCGGCAACCTTGCTGTAGTCGCCATTGATCTCGACCGCTTACTCTCAAAGCTTGAGCAGAATATGTACCGTCAATAAAAAAAATTTCCTCCCCTCCCACACATTCAAGAAGGCTAGGGGTAAGCAGACGGATTGCCTTCCTCTTTCCTCCCATTTCCCCTCCGTTGGCCGTGGGAGTGATCGCAGCATACAGAGTGAATTGGGAGGAAGTTCAGTTTTGTGGGAGGAAGAAGAAGAGACGATGAAGAGATGCGCACGAAGTGAATCTCAAAGCGGGAGCTTTCCGTCTGGCGCCGGAAGCGACCGCTCTATCATCAGCGGGGCACTTTCACCCAATCAAGGCAAAGTGTTTATTCGAGGTCGTTGCTGTTGGGTTTAACGCTGTGAGTCTTTGAAGAAATAGGTACACTCTCGGGCTGCCTCTCGACCTTCACACGTACCCCAAGGCGACTACTTACTGTTGGTCCAACGTTGCAACCCCGAACAAGTCGGACTCCACTTAACCTTCCCGCTCACACCAGTACTATTCCGCCGACTTCAATCTCGAGATGTCCAGTTCTACGAGAGGGAGGGCTGGCAAATTCCAGAAGGCGAAGCGAGGAGGTACATCAAAACTTCGCAGCATCGAGTGGATAACTGTACTGACAGGCTTCTCAGGCGGTCGCAATTTTAGTAAGAATCTCCGCCCTCTAGACGCAGATGGCGGCGAGCGCGGCATGTGGGCGGAGCCGCAGTCCGACGACTCCTCAGATGACTCCTCAGATGACGACTCGGACGAAGACTCTAGCGATGATGGAGCACCTGGGCAGCAACAGGAGCAGGAGATGACGCGCGAGCAGCGAAAAGCGGCGCAGAAGGCGAAGAAGGATGCCGCGATCAAGAAGAAGCAAGGATCTGCACAACCTGGTGACATGCCCCCGAGCGACAGCGAAAGCGAAGAGGAGCAGCGTGGGGACATGCCCGCGAACCCGAATCATTCTATGGCGGCGAAGAAGATGGTCGCGAAAGCTACTGCAGACCCGAGCGCACCAAGGAAGGTCAAGAAAGACACCGATGTTAGCCAACTGTCTCGACGCGAGCGCGAGGCGCTTCAGGCGCAACAGGCGAAGGAGAGGTATCAGAAGCTGCACGCAGAAGGTAAAACGGATGAGGCCAGAGCCGACATGGAGAGGCTGAAGCTTGTACGCCAGCAAAGAGAAGAGGCGGCGGCAACTAAGGAAGCCGAGAAGCAGGAGAAGGAGTTGGTGAACAAGGAGAAGAAGGAGCAGATGGCGCGGATGGAGAGGCAGCAGGCAATGAAGGCTGCGAGAGGGAACAGAGGTGCCAAAAAGGGCGGGAAGTCCTGAGGTCATCGCTTCGGTCCTTTCAATACGAGTGCGGCGTCCTCAGTGGTACACTGCATCACTATATCGTTTGGGCTTCTGGCACGGCATCCTACTTAGCGGCTACGAAACGCATGACTTTCTCTTCAGTCTGCAGCGTCTCTTCAGTCTGCAGCGGCTCCGTTCACTCGCAGAAGTACTTGACGCTGTTATAACGTCGGTCCTTCTCCTCTGTTTTGTCCTTCGCATGTATGTCATAGCTCTACATCGCCGTGTAGGATACGTTTGACATTCGAATTACTTCGTACATACTGTGCTGCAATGTGCGGTGATTTACCCAATATTGCGTCATCGCCGGCCATATGAACGTCCAACCACCAGACAGGCGGTGCTCAGACCCTGAACTTTCTCCTGCGCCTTTGCCCAGTGACCGAGCGAAGTCGAAGTCGACCCCGTGTCAACAAAGCCGTCTCTACCTTAGACCTGTTGCGACGATTTCTACATCCATTTGCCTCCACTACATCCCCCACTGTTCGATATCACAGCCGAGGAGTCACTGCTATACGACGTCCGTGAGATCCGTGGCCTACGATGGCTCCGAACAATGCAGCAGGCATGGAACTGGACCCTAAGTATGGTGCGCACAATCATTACTTAACACCTTGGTATCTGTCAGTCACCATACTAATGGAGGTTCTGTCTTCAGATCACTATGACTTCCCAATCATCTCTCCGAACAATCAATCTGGCCACCCTGGCCACACGACGAAAGAGCAAGATGCCGCTGTGCACCAATTCCGGATGCTGCTCGAGCAAGCAGGCTACACCAAGAACCTCGACACGTTGACCCTTCTCCGATTCCTGAGGGCAAGAAAATTTGATGTTCAAGCTGCAAAGAAAATGTGCGGGAGCTCACTGCGACTCCGCTGACTGGCATAGTGGAGATGCTGATGTGACATTGCAGGTACGAAGACGCTGAGCATTGGCGCGCTGAGTTCGGCGGGCCCGGCGGTGTCGATAAACTCGTTCGCACGTTTGACTACAAGGAGAAGCCGCAGGTGTTCAAGTACTATCCGCAGTACTACCACAAGACAGACAAGGAAGGACGTCCAGTGTACGTGGAGCAGCTTGGCAAGGTAGACCTGGAGGCGCTTAGGAAGATCACGACGGATGAGCGGATGCTGCAGAATCTTGTGTGCGAGTACGAGAAGCTGGCCGATCCGCGCCTGCCGGCAGCGAGCAGAAAGGCAGGCAATCTGCTGGAGACGTGCTGCACCATTATGGATATGAAGGGTGTTGGCCTGACTAAGGCGGGTCAGGTGTACGGCTATTTGCAAAGCGCATCGGGCATCAGTCAGAACTACTATCCGGAGCGACTGGGCAAGCTCTACATCATCAACGCCCCATGGGGCTTCAGCGGTGTATTTGCTGTGGTCAAGCGCTTCTTGGACCCTGTAACCGTGGCAAAGATACATGTCCTCGGAAGTGGGTACAAGAGCGAGTTGCTGGGGCAGGTTCCTAAGGAGAACCTACCGAAGGAGCTTGGTGGCGAGTGTGAGTGCAAGGGCGGGTGTCAATTGAGCGATGCGGGACCATGTAAGTTTCTACGAAAGCGCGTACGGAGGGATCGTTCGATGCTGACTTGTGTGTGTGTCAAGGGCAAGATCCGCAGTGGGCGAAGACGCCGAAGTGGGCGCAAGAGATTCCGGCCACGGAGAGCCACACTGGCGAGGGCATGCCGGGTGATGCTGTTGACAAGTCTGGTGCCACACAAACGAAGCCCGCTGGGCAGGCTGCGCCTGCTCCACTCTAATGATGAGCCTGAGTAGACTGACGGCCTCGTGAGCACGCCTGCATGACGAGGTCTGGGTTTGGAAGCAAAAGCAGAGCGGGTTAGAGCACACATACCAACGTGACTGATATACCCCTACGATAAGTAAGCAAGTCGTTCAACACCTCTCCATCTGCATTGCTCAAGATACAGCATCCCATATCATTGATTATGAAGGTACCGGTGTCCCTCGGCGATGAAAGTAAGCCGAGCTGGCGTCATGTTATGGTCGTCTGAGAAGGAGCCATCCTCACTTAGGGACCTTCACCGTGGCTCTTACTTCTTCAATGAACGACCCACCGAAGTTGCGACTCCTAAGTCGCCATCAACAGGCCGCGCCTTCAGAAGGACTGTCACGCGTGGCAGGTCTAGATCCCGTCCACGCAACCATCAGCTCTTCCCTCTCTTTCTTTCTGTTGATGCCCGCGTCCTCTTCTTCATTTTTCTCCCCACGGCCAGCCTTGGAGCCATCCACCAGCCCATCGCTTTGCATCTTGGATTCTTGGATAATCCGCCTAATCCTCTTGGAAGCCGTCACTCGTTCACGCACACGCCTTAAGAGGCGGCACAATGCCTTTCTCCGACCCTGTCTCCAGTGTCAGTGGCCGCAACAGCAGAGCCAGCAACGTCTCGGCGATGACTGGCAACATGGCGGCTTCTGTGCGCTCTGGCGGCTCTACTAGCAGGCCTAACAACGACACGCTCAACAATGCCGGCGTGCTCAGTATGCTGAAGACGAGCACGGATACCGGAGACATTGGTGACCTATCTTTCAACCGCAGTCGCCTGCCTCCTCAGGTGGCCATGCCCAGAGCCACTCATCAGCGCAGGTCTCATGCTCAACGTCCTTCCGTGGGCTCATCTTCGCACCATTACCCGACAGGAGCTAGTTCACACCATTATGCTCCTTCTCAGACTTCGCGTGTCAGCGACAGCGCATCTTTCGCCCGGCGTGGCTCTCTCACCAGCATGCAGAGTATGCCGCCGTCACTTCCGCCGGCAAACATGGGAAAGATACCACTGCAGATGCCGCCACCAACGCTGGACAGATCGGCCAGAGACAGCCGCTCCTACTCACTCACATCAGCGCTGCCGACCGGTCAGCTTCCTCGTCAGCGATCCGCCATGAGCTTGAAGAGCGACGGACATGGACCACGCGTGCATCACGGAGCTCCGCCAATGCCAGAGAACCGTCCACCATACGTGTATCCAACTCGTCTCAAGCGTCCTGGCTACCGCTCTCCTTCGCCAGCACTGAGCGAGCTTTCTACCGGGCCCCAAATGGGACCCTCGGCTCCGCATCAGAGGCGAGGGCAGATGCCAATGCAACGTCCTCAGCCTCAGACGTATAACAGCGACTACGGGGCATACCCGATGGAATCCTCACAGCTCAATGCGCCCCCGCCGCCACGCAGTATGAATGTCTCGCCCATATCCGCCTACGAGCAGCCACAATTCGCCTACCATCATCAAGGAGCTATGAGGTCGGCTCCCGCTGTGCATCAAGTGCCACCCATGCCGCCACTTCCTCCCCAGCGGCCGAATCACTATCCGCCTCTACCTCCAGGGCAGCCGTATGCACCTCACGGTCAGCCATACCAGACTCCACACCAGCAGCCGTACAACCCTTACGGCAGAGGCCAGTATGCCCCACCGCGACCCGGGTATGCGCCTCATCCACAACAGATGCACTATCCAGCTCAGGCGTATCCAACCCACCGTGGTCCGCCGCCGCAGGCAAACGCGGCACCAATGGCTCACTCTGTCTTTCACAACGCCGCCCGCATGGCTCGCACTATGCCTCAGCGTACTGATACGCCCCTGACAGACACCGGCGCTCCGTCACTTGACCCGCCATCGTCGGGCACGGCACCCTCTTCTTCAAGCCCGCCGACGCCGAGAGACCAAAGTACAAGTGGCGTTGACCCTATCTTCATCGACCCTGCTTTGACAGATCTGCCGGACTCTTCTAGCGCGCCTGTGCTACCAGCACATTACTTTGAGTTCGCTGAAGGTATCACGAAGCCCATACACGAGCCTGAGATGGAGGTACCGCATCCATCGGTGCCGCCGACAGGCTTCGTGCAGCGCGTAAAGGCTATGCTAGAGTCAAAAGCAGCCATCGAGGCTCAAGCGAGGAAAGATGCCGAACGCGGTCAGGCAGCTCAGCAAACGGAGCTTGCGATGCCGGACCAGAGCATCTGTGAGGAGCCGTCTGAACTGCATGAAATGGCTGCCAACGAAACGCCGCGCTTCACGCTGATTGAGGAATTCGAGGCTCCTGTTGAGCTGCCAGCATCGCCCGTCAGGCTTCCCGAGCTCGCCGACTCTCCTCTTCCTAGACAGCATCTGACCAGGGACATGGTCAAGGCTGAGCTATCGCCTACCAGCACTGCTGATGAGCCAAGTACGAGATTCGAGCTGCCCGCCGACAATACCACGGACCTGGAATTTAGCTTTCGTGCAGAGCACAAGAAGCAGTCTAGCAAGGCAACTGTTGCAATTGCGGACAACGTGGACTCTCTCGGAAATGCACATGCTGAGCCGCTTGGGACCCCTAAGACCGAGCGCCACAACTCATCGGCCGGCTCTGCGATTACTGGTACAACGAACGAGGCTGTCGGTATATCCGGAGTCGACTATGCACTACGCTTTGCTGTGCCGGTCGACAGCACTGCCACGTCATCGGAAGAGACACAGTCCAAGGACCCATTCGTCTTGGACGCCGACACCATCACTCTCGAGCATCAGCGTTCCAAAGAAAAGCTTGCCACTCCAAAACAGCCGCCAGCTGTCGGTGTCACCACTCAGAAGGATGTCGAGACGCCGGCTCATCTTAGGGCGCCCGTCAGTCCGCTGGCTTCTGATGATCAAGTCGAGAGAAGTTCTGCCGTCAGCCCGATACAGACGCAAACCCTTGGCATTGACGAAACACTCAAATTGGGGACAAGCACGGTGCAAGGCGAGACGACATCTGACCTTGACTCGTCCGCTCTTGAAGTCACCACGAGCACTGATGACGCGATGCCAGCGTCCTCATCGCGTACGCCCAAGACGTATTCTAAATCTGTGCAGCTTCCTTCCAGTCCGCCAGCAGCAGAGACACCAAGCAGCAATCGCTATTCGCTTCCGCCGGACCTCAGCACTGTCGGTGGCGAGACTACCGTAAACACGACTTCCGACATGATCACCGATGTAGCTGTTCGCTTTTCACTGCCTAACACCACCATTACAGTGGGCAAACCTCAGATTGTCACCATCGCGCCGACCAGCTCTCCGGTCAAAGTTGAATCGCCACCACCAAAGCCCAAAGCCATGAAAACTGCGGATCCGAAAGCAGGACGTCGCAACTCAGTGACATTTGCAGATCAGGTGGCACCGCTCAACATCAAGAAGCCAGATGCCAGAGGGGACATGCGACACGCCATGGATGGCGTCGTCAGTAAGGGCAAGTCCACCATCCGTCGTGCCTCTCCTTTGGACGAGAGCGTCAACTCCAGCAACGTTTCCCAAGACAGCACAACAGACTTGCGTTTTCCAGGCAACGGCATAAATACGCGATTTGGCAGTACACATCTTCCTGGACTCAAGGAGGAGTCCATTGAGGACATGAGCATCAACGAACAACACAAGCGCTCGAGCTCTCGTCAGCAGGAGCCACATCAACTCGCTCTGCCTGCTCGCATCGCAGCAGTCAAAGCCATGCAAGAGCGCCGTCTACAGGAGACGGCAGACAAAGCTCGTGCTCGCCGTGCTGCTCGTAGGCACAATCGCCCACTAGCCGAGATCAGAGACCTGCCATCGCTGAAGTTTAGTCAGATGGATCTGATTGACAAGCTCAATTTGGCACTCGACGTCCGAGAATCGAAGTCCATGGAGGTCATCAGCCGCCCGCGAGAGCTTTCGGCCATCTTTTGCCCGAGTCCTCAGCGACCGCAAAGTACCGAACCCCTGCGGGACAGATACACGAGCTTCTTCAGCAAGCCGGAGGACTTTAGCTTCGTTGAGGACAGCGAAGACGAAGAAGATGAGGAGCCTGAAGTCGAACTGCCACTCGTCAATGAGGTTCCCATTGTTGAAGTGCAGGAGTCTACAAAGCTGGATGCTGGTGAGGATGAGCAAGCTGGCAGCCGACCACTCTCGCCAGAGGACTTCCTCCAGGTTGCCACGCAGGTGAACCGTCTGTCTATACCTTCGGTCACTGGACTGTCGGACAGACTGACCAGCTTGCTGCCCTGTCTGAAGAACCTACACCTTGACAGTGTGCTGGCCAATGACGAAGAGATCGCGCATACCATTGAGGACATTCATGCTCTTGGAAGGAACGGCCGTCCTGAGACTGTGCTGTCTACCCGCACCTCAGCTGGCTTCCGCACACTCGCCGAGCGTGCCGAAGAGATTGTCAAGAACGGCACGCATGACTCCATTGCTCATCCAACCGCACGTCTGTTGTTGACTAACAAAGAGCTACCTCCGCTACCAGAGTCTGCTTCAGCAGATAAGGTGTCGGCCGTCAATTCCACAGACGGCAAGCAGTCCTACCTCTCTGGTTCTGTCTCTGCGCCCTCCGATCTTGGCTTCAAGGATCCGACTCGTCCGCCATCAGCTCTTGTCCGCCAGCGTTCTCCGTCCAGCCCAGAGGAGGTCACCCAGCTGCTCCCGCCAGAAATGAATCCAATCACTCGCGGCAAGCGCTCCATGGTCATCTCGAGTGCCAGCCGGCCATGGAATCAAGATGAGAATTATCCATGGTCAGGCATCAACATTCCCGTTGACCTGGCCATACCCTCTGAAGCTCACACCCAAGGCGACACGACACAGGACCCATTCGGACGCGCGAACAAGTCGGTTGATCTGGATAGCTCTGGAGAGCCTACGGACACGACGAAAGGTGTCGACATCGGCTCGATTCTTGATGGAGATACCTCTGCCTCCTTCACTACTGAGCGTGCCACTGGTGTCCGGAAGGCCAGCACACATCATCTGCGTAGGCTATCAAAGCGATCCATCATCGGCTCCATCAGCAGAAAGATGCGCCTCCACTCGCATCATACCGAAGATGGCATTCGGCCTAGCTTGCCCTCGCCAATCGTCGGCTCAGAGTCCAGCCTTCCTCACAAGCCCGGCGATCGCTATCCTACCACTTCGCTCACGCCACCCATCAACGTCCAACTTGACGAGGTACGATCCTTCTTCTCCGATGACAGCTCCGAGCGCCAGCGCCGCAGTAACACTCGGCTAAGTAAGCGCTTCACGGAGCGCTTCAAGCCCAACAAAACCAGGACCCTACGTCTGGACCCCAACCTCTCCCGGCATCCTTCCAACCCAGCTACCCGCGGCACAACGTCTTTGGATGTGGTCACCACAGGCTATGACGCTGGTAGCCAGATGACTGAGCGCGAGCGCGCCATGAGCTCGGCTTCTCACTTCTACGATGGCGTGGGTATGGGCAAAGCGGAGTTTCACTTCAAAAGATTTGGCGAGAAGCTGAGACACTTCATTGCGAAGAGTGGCGATCTGATAAGATCCTTCAGTGGTCGTTCAAAGCCGCAACGACCCGAGCGGACGCGGGAGGACTGGTTGAGCGACTCGCTGTTCAGTGGCGTCTGAGTGCTGGAGCAGTGCCGGCGTGGTGTTGGCTCGGGTACGCCGCGGTGTTACGTTTGGCTGGAGACATGTGCTTGGTATTGCTGGGTTTTCCGAGATGCTGATGGAATTATTGATGGCATGAGATTTGAAGCATTATGATGGATCGTTCTCTCGTTTTGCGCCGTGCGAGGGCGAAGCTGACCTTGGAAGTTGAACATGATCTATCATACATCTACAGCCATATAGCCTTTTACGAATCCAGTATTGCATTGAAAACCCCCATGACCCTTCCCATGTGTCTCAGCTGGGACCTGCTATTGCATCTGTTCATCTACGAAGGTCTGCAAGGAGCATTAGCTGAAGTCATTCTGTTGACCACTCGATTTCCAGCACAGGTTGTCATCCCCAATCTCCACGTGGTAGAAGCTTTCGGCACTTGTCCCGCACGACAGCGGTTAAGGCTGATCTTCCGACGGCCCGTGACGCCCGTGACGTAGGTTTGTTGACTGGCGCGTTGCTAGGGTAGCAACGGCGTCACCCAAAAGTCGAGAGGCTGGAGCTGCAGACCAGCCACGCCAACCTCGTGATTTCGCGGCCGAAGGTTCCACGCAATAATGCACGAGACGAAGACCCATCTTACTATCCTCAGCTAAGCTATCTCCCTCTTCACATACACACTCGCTATACAACGCTGCGGCATTGTCTGACCCTCTTAAGGTGCAGAGTAATTGCGATCCCAAACCATCTCGAAGCCCTCCATCCGCAGGGTCCACCACATACCCACAAACGTACGCTCACCTTCGCTACCGAGATATCCGGACGACATTCCAACAAGAAAGCTATTACGGGAAGCATTCATTCGATCATACAAAGCGCATTCCACGACCCCACGTTCACTCCCGGCCGTTTGGCCGTGGGAGACCCGACAGCCCAGTCGACCGGGCGAGCGTACCGGCAGAGCAATATCAGACAGCTGGTAGACCGTTTCTACCGCCACTATGCCCAACGTCCGGTTCGCGGTGGGTATACAACGCCTGATACCGTTTCTCGGCTACCATCATGTCTTGATGATCTTGATTGCCATTGCAATCATCCTCCTGTGTATGTCTCAACCACCACCTTGTCTGTCTCCATCTAACAATCGAGCTAACGCATGTCACAGCATTACTCCTCGCAGGATGTTCGTCTTCCTCGCCCTTGATCCCCGGCATCTTCCTCATCTCCTTTTACTATGAGGACTACACCCCGAACTACGACCCGACGCAGGTCGACCCGGGCGTCACAGCTGCAATCGCCAATATTGTCGGACAGGCCATGCTCGAGGTGAGAGTAGGCTACTTTGGCATCTGCGTCAACCCGGACGGCGGCGACTTCCTTTGCTCCAACAACGCAACCCTCCTCGCGGAGCAAGCCAGCATCGATCAGGATCCTCTCAACTTGATCTGGGTTGCCGAGACGTTCAAAGACGAGGTGGTGTTTCCGTACTTGATGTGAGTTCCATCGCTGAGACATTCATCATGCACAGCCACAATTCCATGCTAATGCAACTCTGAACAGCATCATCGCCATCGTCTTGGCCTTCATCACCTTCCTCCTCCTCGCCACCTTCCCCGGCTGGCACGAGGAACACGACGCCCGCACCGGCTCCGACATCGACATCAAACCCTTCCCCTCGCGGCCCGTCTCGCAAGTCGCTCTGGCCCTGATCTTCATCGCCTCAATTTTCGTCCTGGTCTCCGTGCTCTGGCAACACACGGCTTCGGTCGCAGCGGCGCAGGTCACTCAGGACTTCGGCAACGGCAGCGTGCGTTCAGGTGTTGGTACAAGCGCAATGGTGTTGGGATGGTTTGGTTTCGCCTTGCTCATCGTGGTGACGATCGGGTTGCTGGTCATGATTCTCAGCATACACCTGCTGGATAAACTTACAGATGGTGACTAAACTGCACCACGAAAGAAAGCATGACTGGATAAGAGGACGGGGGCAATAAAGACAATTCAACCACCAAACGCTACGGCAGTGATACAAAGACGAAAGAGACGGAAAGCCAACGACGCGCCAGCCGATGAGCGGGTCAAGGTATGATAATAAGAACGACTTGCTTTCAAAGCGTGCATCGAGACAGGATTTGCTTTCAGCGGCATTGGGTAGCGACTCAGGCGTCTGCCCGGATTTTACGTGCTTTCAAATTCCAAGGAAGGCTGGAGGAGGGCGTTAGTGGAAGGGGGACTGTCGTACCGACGTCGCGGCGGCCTTTGCATACGTCGTCTGCGGATGATTGAAAGAATGGAATGGCGATATGTACATAGAATGATACCAAGTTCGCAAATGACATGCTGCTCGTTGGTGGGCTTCCACGACGAAAGGCTTTCGCCTACACAGTATCGATGTCTTTCATGCTGTCTTTCCTTGGTGTGACGCCAGATGGTTGAGATAGTGGCCGCTTACTGTGGAAACGAGGTCACTCATACCCTCTGCTGCGTTGTTTGCATGTCGCAGTCTAGACGACGCGACACCACGATGGCGGACACGTCGACAATTGAGAAAGGAAGCACGACAAGTTTGGTGGCCTAAAGGCACTTTCACATTGTTTTCTAAACTACGAGTACAAGCTGGTGTGAGATGTAGGCCAAACGGCCGAGTGAGCCACTGCATGCAGCTCTCCCGGCCGAGCTACCTCCTTCTCCCCATTCTCTCCCTCTCCCCTTCTGACGTGCAGCTAGCCGCAGCTATTGCAGTCTCGCCGTGACCACCTAGATGTACCACATGCTGGTCATAATGTTGCCCGCATTGGGCATCGGCAGGAGCTTCGGCACCTCCGGAGGAGGACCAGATTGACTTCCACTCTTGACACCACCAGAGGCGGCAGGCTGAGAGCCAGACTGAGAGCCAGAGCGCGGCTTGGCTGCCACAGGTGGCGGACCATCAGAGCTACCAGCCCACTTGGGATCATGCGGCACGGCACGATTCGAAGCGAGATGGGCGTAGTAGATAGCAGGGTGCTGGCTGACAGGCGTAGTTGCACGGATATACTGGTAGCAGTGCTCGTAGATGAGCGTCTGGATCTCCTCATTGGGCATGTCGGCCTCATTCAGGAGAACGTGGTAGTGCATCGGACGGGCAGTACCTTTGATGGCGGCGTGAGAGGCGAGGTAGAAGTCGTTCTCGAATGGATGAGTGACACCAGCCTCAACGAGCGTACCTGGCAGAGCATTGCCGTTGCGGTCGCCACCAGCTGGGGGAAAGAAGCGGACGTGGTGGCGCTTGCTGCCGACTAAGACTACCATGGGAATGTTCATGCCGGGGTTGGCACCCTTGAGCAACTCCTTGATGTCGCGAACTTCTTGCTGCAGCACGTGCTGGTACTGGCCCTCGGAGACGCCGTCACGGAAATACATGATGCGAGACGGGAGTTTGCCAGCGTTGACGTTTTGCATCCAGCTCTTCAACAGAGGCTTGAGAATGCTGTTGATGTTTTCCTCTTGAATCATCTCCACGCGGTGACCATTTGTCTCGGCCCCCGCTGCGTATCGAATGCCGAGCTTGTCCATTGACATGGTCATGGCAGCCATGGATGGCACATCAGATCCAGGAGAGCCATGCGACACATCAGCGCCGATGATGCAGGTTGCCGTGGTGAAGATGCCCGATGGCCCCTTGCTCTTTGCGCCGATCGCACGGGCAGTGGTGCCGCCAAGCTTGGCGTTGAACTTCATGCAGACATTCGAGATGTACTGAGCCTGACACTTCTGCACGTGGGCATATTGCATGCACTGTGAGACCACGCCGTATCTGCAGTCGGCCGAGCGCTTGATCCGACCGTATACCTCAGCTTGCTTATCTGGAAGGATGAAGACCAGCATCTGCGGGCGAATTTGTGACTGTTGACCGGCAGTATTCCATGCCACCGTGACCCAGGTGCCGATATCGTCACCAGAGGCGAGCGTGAATGAGGGATCTTTGTTCTCCACTTTACCACCGTGGTTGATGTAGCCCTTGATGAACTCTTTGATGAAGCCCGTGACGACAGATTTATCGGGCTTGCCTCCACGACGGCCAGGGACCACGCACACACCCCAGCTCTTGAGAGGCAGAGGGTTCGGGGTCAAGAACTTCTTGCCCTTGAGGTCCCAGCGGCCGGACGTGCCGGGCTTGGCGTCGCCCTGTCCAAATTGCACGATGGGAGCAGCAATGACGCGGCTATCGACGGTGGTGCGGTTGATGCTGACCTTGATACCGAAGTGACGAAGCACCGGATCTTGGGGCCAATTCAGCATTTTCAGGCCGTTTTGGATAGCCTCGAAACGCTCCTTGGGTGGTGTGACCGCAAACTTAATCATGTTGCTGGTCTGACGCTCGTCAAGCTTGAACGGGTACCGCTGCTGGGAGTCGGCCTGAAGAAGCTCCATCGGCAGGATGACCTTGCTGCCGTCTCGCAGTTTCTTGGTGGTCTGCACGAGCGGAAGTCCTGGGTAATTGAGGGCGATGCCATGCTGATGCTGGAAGTATTGGTAGAGGGAGATTTGCTTGCCATCCTTTGCGAATGTGAAATCTTTGGCGGATTGATAGATGAGCTTCTCAACCACGAAGTTCTCGACAAAGGCGTCCTTCGAGCCATGATCGACGCGGTGTCTGGCCTGGACATGCAGTTTCCGTAGTTTCTTCAGCTGGATGCCAACAGCGCCCTTCTCGCCTGCTTTGCATCTCAACATGAGGTCGGCGACCTGGGTTATGCCGGTGATCTCCATGGCCAGATTCTTCAAAGGCGATCCAGTCCAGAACGTACCGTTGGCCACGTCGACGTTGACAGCAAGACGCGCTGGTTGGCCCTGGCCACCGTGGACAATACGCATGGATGAGTAGACACCCTTGGTCGCGATGACGCCACCGGAGAGGGCGAATGGGGTCTGCGACTTTGGATAAAAGGACCGCTTGATTTGGGTGAAATTCTTTGACGGCCACTCGCGGAGGGCATGGTCAAGGAAGTTGATCGCTTCTAAGCAAGCGTTGTCGAAAGAGACCTGCTTGTTGAGGTAGGCGGCCAGGACGTCCATTCGGACACGATTGGTCTGGCGGATGAGGATACGGTGTATGTTCTTTCTCTCATTGCCCGGCTTCACCTTTCGGTCGTATTCACTGTCAAGGTCGACCATCATGTTGACCGCACCCTTGATCGGCTCCTTGGACCATGCCAACCTGTCGCCATCATACACGACGTTACGGCCGACTGCCGTGCGGACGGCGTTCGATTCCCACATCCTTCGAACAAGCCCACGCTTCTCCACGCCACTGCCGATCAAAACCTCAAATTGGTAGATGGGTTCTGTAGGCAGAGCCTCGACCTGAAAGCTGTTGAGCGAGGTCTTGGCCGCGGTGCCGAGCTTGGAAGGAGCAGGGCGGGACGGCAAAGTGCGAGGAACATCGGACCTACGGACCGTGGACCAACCGGTTGTGCTCAGGTCGAAGTTGCGTGGATTCACCAAGATTGACGCAGACTTGCTGCTCGGATCGCGCTCCCCTGCAGAGCCTGGCTGTTCAGGGTCACGGTTGCCGTCCATGTTGTGCATCGCGCGGCTACGGCGTGAGGTGTAGCTACCGGCTTCAGATGGAGGAGCGGAGCGGGTTGGTCCAGAGGAGGACAAGTCGCTGACAGAAGAGCTGAAGCCTGGTTGGCCACCACGAGAGCTACGGAGATGTCGCTCCTGCTCAGCACGGAGCGCGGCCCTACCAGCCATGGCGTCTTGGTCGAGCGGTGATGGAGGTGGGAGGGTAAGAGTGTGGACCGTGATTTGATTTGTGACTGTGGGTGACTGAGGGTGATGAGGGTGTGATAGTGTCTGTAAGTGATGTCAGTCCTGGTCCGGAAGCATATGTGTAATGTCTGACGAAATATGTGCACAAGGTTGAAAAGTGAAAGGTCGACCGAAGGCAAACATACGGTGTCTTGTGCTTAAGGGCACGACGAGTGCTTGATTCTTTGACAGTGATGTCGGAGGACTGTCAGAGGTGG
Source organism: Salinomyces thailandicus (assembly GCA_005059885.1). Lineage (NCBI taxonomy): Eukaryota > Fungi > Ascomycota > Dothideomycetes > Mycosphaerellales > Teratosphaeriaceae > Salinomyces > Salinomyces thailandicus. The sequence continues at coordinate 58,248 of NAJL01000077.1, read as the reverse complement.
TTGTTGTGGTGGTTGTGGATGATGGATGGTGGGTGGTGTGTGAAGAAAGGGTGGATGATGTTGGTGGAGGAAGAAGAAGAAGGAAGAGGTTGAAGCTGGAATTTTCAGGTCCTTTTATGCCCTCCAGCGAGGTGCGGAACGGCAACAGCCGGGGTATCATCAGCTAGCGTTGTTTCTTGTGCGCAGATGAAGAGGCAGGAGCGAGTGTGGGTGACTTCCGCATTGATGCGGGAGATTGGAAGTAAGACGCGCGCCGGGAGGCACCTGACAAGCAAAGGGACCAACCTTTAGCTTCTGCAACAGCACGAGCTTGCAGAGCGAGTCGGGTAGAATCAGATGCAGTCTCGAGTGATATGATGAACTCACCGGCTATTGGTGGCGGAAGCAGCGAGGGAAAGAGCGTTGATGTCCCTTAGCTTCGGACCCCGATATTGGGGCCAGCTTGCCTCAGACCACCTTAAGCACGGGCTGAGGCTGCACTAGATACTCATATGAAGATGCACCTTGATTATGGCCACGATCATTTCTTTCGTTCATGCTCTAGCAGGGGCAGGGGCTGGTGATGCGTCGACGTTGTGGCGGCGAGAGCAAGCTCGGCTAGAGTACCGAACATCCACAAACAGCCACAGCGGAGAGGAACAGTCCTGTGTCCAGGCACGCCAGGTAGGGTAGCTAAGTAGGGATGCTTCGCCAGACGTAGGGGACAGAGGCAGATGCGCCCCCGATGCATCCTCAATAGACTCATCCAGTGGCAGAGGCGTCGACGTTCCGGTTGCGGAAGGGAGAGTTATTCCGGCAGACTGTTCTTTGTACGGGTCCAGCTGCGATGCAACTTTGTTTGGCCGCATCTTTGAGACACCTGCTCCCAATCCGATCTCCCATTGCTGGCGCAGACCGCTGTGCTGCAGACTCGTGAAGACTCCGTCTAGGCGAACAGAGGCACAGTGTGGAGGTTGCTCCGGCCACAGTGACCCAGTCTGGCGAATTGCTTAGCAAGCTTCCTCTGCTCGGGACGGTCATCCTCTAGCGACATTGTTTCTGGCGTCAACCGCGCAGAGGAAAGACGGAAGGACGAGCTCTGCGAAGCAGCCGATAGAAGCCAATGGCAAACGCAGAAAGAGACGGACGATGATCCGGTATACAGGTCGAGAGGCCATCAGAGAAAGGGCGCAAGAGAAGGGGCGCAAGAGATCGCCAGGCTAGGCTCCGGAAGGAGGAATACTGCTCTTCTGCATAGACGCCGTCTTGTTCCCGACGCCGGCATCATGAGATCCGCTAGACGTATCTAGAGAGCCAAAGGGCCGAAGATGATCAGACACCCGCAGCTTCAGAGGGCCAGAGAGTCAAGGAGCCAGGAAGCCAAGAAGCCAAGGAGACAGACGCATGAGTGGGCCTTCGGCGTCAGCAACAGGAGGACTGCACGCCGGAAACCATGATCGGGTGCAGAAGCACCTCGACGGAGTGTCAGATGGACGCTTTGACAGCACTGAACGTCTCTGGTCACAGAACCGAAATGTCAAAGGCCGTGGGCAGTGCAAGGAGCAGTGTCGGCACATGGGGGAGAGGCAAGGGACAAGTCCTGCTGCCAATAGCGCCGAGAACCTTAAGCGGCCAGTGGACACACTAGAAGATGCACAGCGCCAGCAGTGGTCGAATAGCGCCGGTCGAGGACTATGTGTATGCGCTGCAGTCTCCGACCAAGTCCGTCCACCGTCAGTGTTGAGATATGCTCAAGAGGTGCAGCAACGTACACATCTGGGGCAATCGGTACAACTCTGCGTACCCGAGCGCTGCCGTCGAAGGTTACGCGGTATCCGAGCAGCTTGTGGCAGCGAGGCCCATGAATTAGTCGTTCCCAAAGGCCTACGCGCAACCTTTGAGGGCGACGAGCCACGGTAACGGCAGTATAGCAGTGGAACTGTGGACACCGAGCCGACATTCCCATAATGCCCAAGCCTAGTCCACGTAGGGCCTTCCTGCCGTCTGATGACCCCATGGTAGCCTTCCCGTGATGGTATGAAGTCGCAGATTCCTAGGGTCCACAATAGAACCCTCGCTCCCGAGCCGGCAGTATACCATGTATTGGATCTCTTGCCATTCATGAACAAGCCAATGATATAATCGCCATTGAAGAATATCTCACTACAGCGTTGGTCTGGTCGCAAAGAGCGTTCTGACTGAGCATTAGTTGCCGAAGTCTTATCGGTCAAATACGCCGAGCAATGGGACGGGCTTGGGCGCTGAAATGAGGACTGCCGCGCCCGCATGATCACGGCCGCTGGATGCGCTGTCCATGCTTGCAACACACCCGCTCCTGCCCGTTATGCTCGCTTAAGATGGCATTGCAAGGGTCAGGACAGCGAGCATGCTGAGCTCGGGGCAGTAATCTAGACGCCCAGCCGCTATCAAGTGTGGCTGGACAACGCATCGCTGATACCTTTGCTGATCATGAAAAACACTAGCCTCACGGCGGTGCTCGTCTAATTTTGTCAGCGATGCTTTGCCTCAAGCGTGCACAGGATGTCAGGAGACGTCTGTGAGGACGATGCTTGACGAGGGGCGGCGCGGAGGATCGCTTAAATGCTTGACACCAGTCTTTACACACCGCAGCTGCTTGTGCGGGATCAGAGCCAGCGATAGCACTGGCATCTTCCGCTGCAGCTTCTGTCGAAGTGGCGTGCTTGAATGGCTACCTAGGTACCTTAGCAGTCGTTCGGTATCGCAGCCTCGTGCAGGGCTTGGGACGGCTCTTGCCATTATGTTTTCGACAGTCGAGGGTGTCAAGGGCCTCGAGGTATGCTTCTTAGATGGCGAGATCGACCGAGCTGCATGCTGTTGCCGAGGGTGGTAGCCATGATGCGAACCGCGGTTTGTATTGTTGTTGTTGTTGTCAAGCGAAGAAGCAGTGCGTGGGAAGGAAGAGAGGCGGGGAGTGGAGACCGAGCTTTGAACTTTCCAGGTCTCCTATCACTGAAGTTAGAGGATGGAAGAAGCGCACTCACACTTCAACCTGCAGATCAGCGAAGGCGAAGGCGACGAGAGCCATAAGTGTATGCTTCTCCGCAGTGACTACCTACTTCCTCAACGGCAAGTCTTGTGTTGCGGACGATCGCGACAACAAATTGATGCGTAATGGGATTAAGACGAAGCCATACGCGGGATTCATGTATGTCATGCGCCCCGATCAAACATTGTGAAGCTTGGATGGATTGCAAACCGACAGCAGCTTCCAGGAGCCAGAAACACGAAATTGGCGCGTTGGGGTTGGCATGCGAGAGCTTGCTACAAACCACGCGAACGTGCAAATCAGACTCACATCGAGCCGGCACTGCTGTGTGTACACATATTAGGGAACGACCATCCATCACGTCGTCATATGTACACAGTGGACTAGCACTCTTCCCCTGATTACTGACAGCACAGCCATCTCAGCTGCCTCGTGACAGGCAAGGTAAGGCGACTCGAAAGGACCTCCCTGCTCAACAAGTACAGCCGCTTCCTTCATTGATGGACTTTCCCACGCCCAACTCTAGTCCATATTATATTTGTCCTCTCCTCGACCTCCATTACCCCGTTTCAAGCAACAGCATCCTTCTTTCTGAACCACCGAAAAATCCCAGACTTCTTCTTCATTCCGTCCTCAGGCCCCACTTGATTCAGCGGCCAACCATTCCGCACAGCCTCCTTATTCGCAATCGACATCGCATCCAAATCGACCGCACGCGGCCACTCCTGCATGGGTATCTCACCGAGCTTCGTCCGATCCGACGAGGCAGAGTGGTAAGTCGACGCAGGCTTACGGCGTTTCAGCGCCTCGAGCTCCTCTCGAGTTGGCAGCGCCGGTAGCGGTGGCGGCATGTGTTGGTCTACGTCGTAGACTCTGGGGAGCTTTGGCGCGGACTTGGTTGCTCGGAGGGTGTCTGGTTTCCTTGGAGGTGGTGCTCTCAAGTTCGCGAGAGACTGCTTGCGAGGCGGGTGCACAGTCTCTGGCGTGGTCTGCGAGCCAGTAGATGCTAGTCGAAGTGGTTTTGGACGCAACTCGTCGAAGTCGTAAGGCGGCGGGGAAGATGATTCTGTGCTGCCAGTCTTGGCTCCTTCCGAAGCCGCTCTCGCTGTCGAGAGCGAGGAATAGGACTTCGACTTCTTTTGCCGGTCTGCAGGCTTGACAAGCATGAGCTGAGACGGCTTCGACGAGCCTTGAACAACTACTCGCGCGAGAGTCGGCCCAGTGAGCTTCGGGGGCTTTGCTGCCACTGGCAGTTGACTTTGACTTTGCTCCTTGTCCTCAGATCCGGAGTCGATCCTCACTAGTGCCGGCGTGGAGCTCGAAAAGGGCTTGCGGTGCAAGTCACTCATCCGCCGGGCCAGGTGACGCAACGCACGACAGGTGTCGATGCGCGACTGCTCTGCCAATAAGGTAAGAGGTTTGCAATCGGGTTGCAAGGACTGGTTGTCTCGTTTGAGGAAGGAGCAGATGATGTTGACAAGGCCGGTATTGAGCCTGAGTAAGACCTCTGCGAGCGTAGCATGCGCGATAGCTGTACAATGTCAACCAGAGTCATCGAACGGAGCTATCTCTATCATCGGGAGACTGACCATCGCCCACCACAAAGGTATTACCAGCTACCTGAATACCCTTCTGGTACTCCCTCCCAATATCCTCAGGTCCTCGACGCAGGGATCTGACGAGTCGTAGCTCATCCACATCTTGTCCCTCCTTTGATCTTAACCTCCGTCGCCTCCCCCGTTCCTTTTTGAACTGATCAAACACATCCAGGCCGCTTGAGAACGAAGCGACAATCGACAGCACCACACTAGAGACATTGCTCTGCCCCATGGCGCTTCCTACTGAACGCAAGAACAATAGATCTGGTCGAGAGCAGAGCAGAGCAGTCAGGCGCTAGCCAACGAACATGTTCTTGACGGGGCTCACAGAGAACACAAGCGCAGTGAGACGAGTAGAACGAGCAGGGAAGATGCCAGACGAGAGGTACCATCGGGTACGTATGTCCCAAGCTCATGTAGGAAACACGGCAGGCTTTCCCCCTCCTCATATTATTATTCGGTTTACATAGTGAGGTATCGACAGGCTAGAATCATCATGCGCCAGCCTCCGACCGTTACAACGGGGCGCACTGGCATCAGCCGGGCGTCGTAGTAGGCGTCTGCGTGGCATCAGTCTATGTCGTATGCCTCTTTAATGCAGACCGTTCCACTGTCTGATGAGGGGTGTTACTTTGCTGCAGCTTGCCCAAGCCGAGGGAGAGTGATTGAACAGGAGGTGACGGCGAGATGTGACATAGAGTATTCTAGGTATTGACTCCTGAAATCGCACTGACTGCCCCCTCGCCACTACCTATAGGCACTGGACCTTAAGGCTGGTATATATGTGATACCTCCTTAAGTGCTGTATACCAGACGTTACCTAAGCAACTCGGGGGGCGGATAGCGGCGTTTGACGATACCTTAACCTTCGATGCGATGAGACGTCATGCCTTGATCCTGCATGCACTTTGGGTCCCCGTCGCTTTCGCTTGTGGCTTCCAAGACAGCGTACCTTACCTTACTGTCAAAAGTACTTCAGGAGACGTGATGCCGTATTGAAACATGGCGATTTAGAGCGCGTCGTCTTGATGTCGGAGTCAGCCCCGATTGGCCTGCACCAAGCGGACGCTAGTGGCGGTGCAACTTTCTCGGATTTCCCTCGAGGAGGCAAGTGTGTGAGGTGGTTGCAAGCAGGACGTCCGACAGCACCTTCACGCGATAGAAGATGACAGAGAATGCTCGAGCTGACAAGCTAACGCTATGCCTGCTCGACCGATCTCACGAAGCCGCTCAGCAGAACAAACTCGCTGATCGCCCAAGCTGGCCACCAAATCACCCAAATCACAAAAGATGTATAGACATCCTGTGCAGCCCAGCCCTTTGCCATCTCATACAATAACCACTTAACATCATACCAGCCCTCACCCTTCGCTAGATACCAGTTCAACCCGTAGATGACCACGGGAGGGCTTGTCGTAGAATGTAGAAGCGCGGTTATGGTGCCGACTGCAATGTTGACTGCTGAGTTGGTCGATCGCGGCCTGGATCGGACGAAGCAAAGGCCTGAGCAGACGAGGCTGATGACGAACGCCAGGCTGAAATTGAGCGTGGCGAGCGTGGAGAGGGTGGCGCCGAGGAGGAGCAAGGACAGACATTGGGTGATCTGGATTTCCTTGACGGTTAGGCCTTGGGATATCAATGTTTTTGCCAAGGCAAACGGCAGCAACAATGTTAGAAGCATCGTTCCAAGCAGTGCAAACGGCAAATACTGCGGCAGCTGTCAGTCTCAAGTCGATGTCGAAGAAAATTGGAGTGGTGCTTACGTCTTTGTGCGTGTTGTTCAACAAGTAGAGTGGTACAATGCCCGCCAGATGCATACCAAGCACCACCAACGCAGGAACGGACAGCTTCCTCTCTACCACCTTTTCTTCATATACTGGCACGAGCGCCACGTCGCCGCCTTGCCTGACGACTTTCAAATCCGCTCCCTTCTTCTTCTCGTCCGTACTTGCCGGCTTGACCTCCTTTTTCGAGGGTACTGCTCGCCCACTCTCTACCCACAGTCCCAACGCAGTGATACTGAAGCTTCCGGCGACAAGCATCGCAGCGGGCAAGTAGTTACCAATGCTGACGAATCTATTCGCGTTCAAAAGGATGTAAAAGAAGAAGCTCTGGTGCAAATGCTCAAGCAAGTTGTTGATCGAGCGGAACATACTTTCTGTGGCCCGTCCCAGGCTCATCTCGTCGTGCCAGCCATCGCCGACCGTCTTCAATGTAATGGCATCGACGTGATACGGCATGAAGGGCGAGTGCGGGCCCGTAGCGTGACCAGCGGCCTGTGTCGCAAGGCCATGACCGAGGGTCTCGAGACGGTCGCGGTAGCTGTCCTTATGCTTGACCATACCATGGAGCGTACACCCAATCCCCAATTGCCCAGATGCCACAGAGACGGCCGTATTGAGCAAATCCAGGTTGGGCAGCGCGCCGTTGATACCATCGTACTGAATGTCAAGTTTGTCAAAGCGGCGGCCCCATGGTCCAACAGCGTAGTCTATTGCCACAGCTCCCTGTAACGCGCCTGCTTTGATCGGCAGAGCGCTCACGTTTCGAGTGGATGTAGCCTCTGTAGCAGTGGAGTGGTAGGCGCTCACCCAGGCCTCTGAGCCGTACGTGCTGTCTGCTGGAATCAAGACTAGGATGTCTTTAGACCAGATAGACCAACGCTTGAAGTACCTCGCCATGGTCAGAGCCAGTGCGACGCCCGACCAATTCGTTTCTCCATCGAAGTTCGTCCACGCTGCCATGAGGACCATCGCCTCTGTAGCATCGGCTCTTGGACCTTGCAGGAGGCCATAGACATTGGTGCCCTCGATGTCCTCCCCTGCGACTTTATAGTGGTAAGGTTGTTGTGCGGTCTTCAAGCCGATCTCTTTGAGTATTCTCTCCAGCCCAGCATTTCGGTCTGCCTCGTTCTGATGTGAGAGGTGATATACCTCTTGTCGATATGCGCGGAAGACGTTATGCTCACTGCCGCCAAAGTAGGTATGGACTTGGCCGGGAAGGATGGCATTTTCCGAGATATACGTCTGCCTGCTGTAGTCGTTCAACGGCAGGAGGAAGAGCCATGCCACGCCGACCAATATGCATAGTGCCGACAGATACGGAGGGAGCTTGAGCAGGACCGGCGACTTGCGAATGGTGAGCAGGCGGGTAGCTGTCTAGAGGTCAGTCAGCAGTCTCTTTGAAGCAGTTCTGACGGATGCCAGCATACAAAGGGCCATTACAACGCGCTATTGAGGTTCGCACATGTCGATTGACCTGCTCATTGATCGTCTCGAGATCTGATCGTCAGGTTGACAGTTGTGGGATGTGTCCACTTCGAAGGCCGCTCAATGATCGATTGAAGATCATCAATGCCGATGGCCACCTTGGATACCGGATCAAGGAGCAGTTCATTAAATACGAGGCTAACTTGATTAATGGCCTTGAAACGACGGCCCGCTGTTGCCCAAGCTGCATCCCGGAGCCGCTAATGTATTGCTGCCGCTGATCTCCGGGTTGCTGGGCTAAGGAATCCTTGATGATCAGGAGGAGCTCTTGCACCCATGACTTGCCTAGAGCTATTCCATTTTCTTCGAAGACCGGCTGTCGACATATTCCTCCTACCTTGCTCGGACGATCTTGTTGCTCTCCGATGGCAATGTCCTTCGCTCTCCCAGATGCGCGCCGAATACGAAGCTACCTCCTCCGCCTCCCGCTCGCAACCCGTGGCATTCTCTTCCTGCTCACAACTTTCTACGTGGCGCATTTCTTTTGGCCTGGACTAGAGCAATGGGGGGCCCTCATCCCACAGGAGATACGATTTGACACGCGTACGCGTAATAACCTCGCGGAGCATCCACGTGCAATGCTAACAAATCAATTCAGTCTACCGTCTAAACACCTACCCGCTCATTCACATCTCCATCTTCCACCTCCTCCTCAACAGCTTCGCCATTACACCTCTCCTCGAACGCTTCGAAGCCGAGCACGGCACCATCGTCACCTTCCTCCTCTTCACCGGAACATTCGGCTTGCTTCCCGGTGGTCTCTACACCTTGCTAGAGCGCTTCATCTTCCACCTCAATGGCGCCGCGATCGGCGCAAGCGTCTGGGTATTCCTGCTGTTATGCAACGAGGCAATAAAGACATACAAGGAGAACCCGTTCTTCGACGTCCAAGGGGTCAAGATACCGACATGGACGACACCTTTATTCCTAATCCTAGTAATTAATTTCATCATTCCGCATACGAGTCTTCTCGGACACCTATGTGGAGCGGTAGTGGGCTATCTTTGGGGACTGGGGTACATCAGGTTCTTGGTGCCGCATGACAAGATTCTGCGGTTCATTGAGGGCAAGCTGAATCTGCTCGGGCGGCTACCGCACTATGTGAGCGTGGATCAGAAGACGTTTGGACGCTATGGCGTGCTTCCAAGCACGAGTACAGGTACAGGCGGGGCAAGGGTTGGGCCAGGAAGGGGAACGCTGGGTGCCGCGAATGGTGTAGCTATTGGACCGGATGGTGGTGGTCAACGGCTTGGGCCGTGAGAGAATTATTGAGGTGTGTAGGAGGTAAGATTACGATCTCGCGCGTCGAATATTTTGCCAGACACCGAGCATGCCCACTTGGCCAAAGTACCGCTGCCATGTAACGCTCAAATGTCTCGATCTCGCAACATGCAACAGCATCCGAGCTGTTCCGCCCTGCTAGCCGTGGAAGAGCAGGCCAACCCCTTGCCGAGTGTACCCGCAGAGCGATTTTGCCTGTCGAGCATTCGGCTTCACCTCGACATTCTTCCACCAATGCATACAAGGCCGCATCAAATCCGTCATCAGTCACTCACCAGGGTACCGTTACGTCGCTCACTCTCCCCGGCGTAACAGCGAGCCCATTCGCGCACGAGGCTCAAACACAGCTTGCGGCGGCCATGTTGCTGTCGTCGTGTCGGTGTGCTGCTCATCCGAAGCCGATCTTCCTTGCCGACAGCATCACATGCATGTAGTCATCGTGGAAGGCCCGCACGACCATCTTTGATCCCTTACACCCCACTGAGGGCACCCCAGGTACTTCTACTCATCCGGGACTAGGACACGTACTCACAGACAAAACATATCCGAGTTTCATGAGCGTGCGTCTTACGATCGAGCATCTAAACTGGGCCAAGATGTCATTTTAAAGATGCGAATACCCATTTCCAACACGGAGGGGACGCCAGACGAGCCCAAGATCTCAGCACACGGCGTTGTAGACGTCTTGCTCTAATCCATAAGGGCGGTGCAGTGTCTGGGATTTAAAGACAGCATCGCTCCCTGGCTGCGCAAGAGTGGTGGCTGAGAAACTTCCAAAGATGTACCATCAAGCTGTGGAGGATACTTGTGCGTTCTGCGTTAGGGCGGGTCGCAGCATGGCTATGCTCGAGGGAGAGGGAAATGGGGAAGTAGCTGTGAAGAGCTTGAAGTAGCTGTGAAGAGCTTGAGAGAAGACGTTACTGCGGAGCCGCCTAGCAACCTTCGTTGAAAAAATTTCAATGTACTGGCACACGCATATCGTGACATTTACTATGCAGCCAACATCCGACCCCTCCCCACACTCAAGCAGCTTTCCACCGCCTCCCACCCCCCTTCCGCCACAACCACACAGCCTCCGTAGCATAAGCCCTCGCACTAACATGCCTCCCCCCATCAACCCCCTGCCCCTCACTCTCCACCACCAGCATCTGCACCACCTTCTCCCCCTCCACCAAACTCCACAAACCCCTCGCCAGCTCCCCCAACCCATCCTCCTCCCCCGTAACCTCCGCCCCAGGCTCCCCAGGATCCCCGAACTCGCCTTTCCCCAAACGGAAGAGGAAGCGTCCCAAAGTCTGGAAAGCAATACAGCGCTGCGCAGCGTACGTCGACCGCGCCAAATGCGCAAGTTCCGGGATCGTGTAGCCCGCGGCATCCGGCGCGTTACCGTGATGGTGTAGGCCTTCTGTGACGGGTATCTGGCTGGCGGTCTTGGGCGCGAGGAGCTCCCCGGCGAAGGAGAAGCGGATGTCCTGGGCGTTAAAGGCTGAGGCCGAGGGGTCGTAGGCTTTGTTGTCCTTTTGGGACGACTGCATCCATTCTAGTTTGCTGGGGTCGGAGGGGAGGGAGGGGAAGTATTTTTCGTGGAGGTCTGAGAGGAAGGTGGTGGAGTTTGGGTCGAGAGAGGGTGGTTGGGGGGCTTGGGGGAAGTGAATGCTAGTGTGTGTGTGCTCTTGGTGAGTAGATGGTTCTTCGTCTTCTGCGCTCGCAGGGTTCTCTGATGGAGCACTCGCGGGTTCAGGTTCGGGTTCAGCGAACGATACGGACTTTGCTGTGGTTTTCTTTGGATTTTCAGGAGGCTCGGTCGGAATTGGAGGAGCCATGGCATCGCGGAGATCGCTCTCATTGCTGCCGCTTTCGATGTTTGACCGCTTCAGTAGTCGCTCAATGAGAGCAGGGCTTAGACTATTCATCAACTCTCGCCTCTCCGCTTCAATCTCAGCCTCGGACATGCTGGCAAGCTTCAGCCTGTTCTCGTCGTCGATTCTTTGCTTCTCGTCTTCCTGCCATGACTTTGGTTTGGCGCCGCCACCGGTTGATGGAATGGCTGCATGTGTCGACTCCGAGTGTCGCTGAGCTTCTCTAGGTCGCGAAAGTTGACTTTGGCCATTCTGCTGCTTGAAGCGACTTTGCGTACTACGTTTCTTGTGCTCCGGAAAGCCAGTCGTGCTCTTCAAGGTGGGAGCAGTTGGGGGTTTTGGCGTAGCAGCCTTTCGCTCGAGCACATCTCCGACAAATGCGCCCGGCAACACTTGAGGCGCTGCTGACTGGCGCATACCATTCTTATCGACATCATCGTCGTCAAGGTTGAGTTCGAAGCGTTGGCCACGGATCATGTTGGATGTTTGTGTGTTGCAGAGGATGGTGGATGCTCGGCTGCAAAGTCCCCGGCCACATGAGGAGCGTGCATTAGCTTGGTCTCGGGCCGTACCTTCTATCGCGCCTCCAGAATTAGCGGAGATCTGCAGGGCGAGCGCGCCTACAACGTTCGACTGCCTAAGCGGGACTCGTGGCGCATTGATGTACTACGGTACGTTCTCAATCTTAAGGTATGTATTTCTACGTCCATACCAACATCATGTCGAAAGCCAGCATGATTTGCAGCATACAGCATGGCGTGCGGAAGCGACGTCGTGCGGGCGAAATCTTGCCTCGCCAGCAGTCGAGTCGCTGTTGATTACCTCATGCTGCCGTTGCCAAGCCATGTACAAGGAGGTGGATGAAGCATGCAGATGGAACTGTATAATAACAGGCGAGCATGCTATCTACAGTGATTCAACAGCACAATACTGCTCAGACTACAGCAGTCTGAATACCTTTTCGATGCAATGAATGTCGAGGAAAGGATTGACTAGACTGCTCAAGGCTGAACGCTGGAAAAGGGTCAGGTAGCATGAAGCGGCGATGGCGGCGATGGCTCTGAGCGCTCCAATGTGGCTCGGTAGCCCGCCGGCCAACGACCGTCAGACCGAGCGAGCCAGGCAGTTTCAATTCATTAGTTCCCCCCATGCCCCCCCGCAGGTCATTCGCAGTCGGGAGGGTAGGAGCGTGCGTGCGTGCGTGCGTGTTCGGCTTGTCTCGCTCGCTCGCTCGCTCGCACGCAGCTTTGCTGTGCCTTTTCTCATATGCCTGTACACGCCCCCCATCTCATTTCTCCCTTTCTGCTGCGCACTCCTCTTCTTCTACATCCTCCTTCTGCCGTGTACGAGAGTGATCATCCTCCCGTTCGCATCGATTCACCCCTTTGTGCCATCGACATCCGGTCAGCAAGGACCTTCAGATCATCTACGACCGCTCTACAACATCCTCCGGACAACATCGCCCTGTTCCGACGTCCATATCCGACCACAATCGACTGTCGCTGCCGCCGTCGTTGCTTCTCGAGATATCGCGACAAGCGAAAGTTCGCAACGCCGACCGACGCTTGCCGGATTCAGCTTCGAAGCCTCGGATTGGTCCGTCCGCCAGCGCATCTCTGAACGAGGCCGTTGATCTATACCAGGCCTCAGCAACAGCCGGGCCACCCTTGCTCACGCCCGACCTCATCGTCGTTGCCTAATTCGGGTATATCACGTTCTTGGCGCAAATTCCAACGCGGTGTGATGAACTTCCAACCGCCTCCTGGTTACGCGGAGCGGATGCGCGCTGATGAGGCTTCGGATCAGTCATCAAGCTTGTCGCCGCCAATGTCCCCCGCTTCTCATGACAATATCACCGTCAAACAACCCCAGACTGCTGGTGAAGCTGTAGGTGGCTCGAAAGCTGCCGGGCTTTCTGCACAGACCAACTTTGCAACCAATACAGCTATTTACCCACACAACACGGACACATCTGTTGCAAGTACAATTGCAAATGGCAGTGCGCTCGAGAAGCCTAAGAAGCAACCTAGGAAGAAGAAGGAGGTCGGACCTGACGGAAAGCCTGTCGACGATGGCAAGAAATCAGTCAAGCCTCGCAAGCCCCGTGCCCCGAAAGGGGAGTCGACGACGGGTCCGTCAGCTCCACGCAAGAGACAGAAAGTCGAAGAGAAGCTAGTCCACGAAGTGCCGTCAGCTTCGCGTCAGCCAAAGCTCACAGAAATGGGCAACGTCTTTCAACAATCCATGCAACTCAACTCGAATTCTGCACCCCCACTGCCTCAACACGGCAATAGTCTACCACTACCTGCATCTAGCGCACCGACACCACGTCCCATTTCCAGTGGACAAAACTACGACCCTGTCCGCGGCTACGATCCAGTACGGGGCGCCATGATGGAGACTGCGCCATCACGTACCGCTAATGTATCGAGCAGCATGCAGTCAGCGACTGGATCACCACAGGTGAATCGCGCATCCGCGTCTCCGTCGATCGCCAGTCTGATCGATCCGCCGATAGCAGCATCAAAGACCTCAGCGCCGAACGCTTCTTACTCTCCGCAAACGAGCATGCAGCAGCCCTTTGTGACGCAGCCGCAGCAACCTGAACCGCCAAAGCTTTCAGCGGCGCTGTTTGCACCGCCGACTGCACCAACATCGCCGGAGGCCACAAGCAAGTCTGAGACATTCCCTAACATCGACGGCGCTATGGAGATCGACAGCATTCGATACGACGACCCGAAAACTTTACAGCCACCACCCTCTGAGACCATCAAACTCGTACCCTCCAAATCGTCGTCACCGGCCCCAACATCCAAACCCGTGCGGCCGACCCCACCACCGGCGCCAAAGGGCACGGGCAGCGGCTTACTCTCGGGCAGCGACCTCTTCGGCGGCCCATCCTCCAAAGACAACCCCGAAAAGAGTGTCGTCAACATCGACATTCAAATCTCACTCGATCCGCTAGGTGGCAACACGATCAACATTGCACAGGAGATCGCCAAGAGGTACGGCCGCGACGCTATCAATCCTCGTGCTGCGGCCCACCGCGAGCGGCTCCTCCAAGTGCAAGCCGCGGCCAACAGACTCGAAGGCGGCAGCGCAGATGGCATGTCACTCGACCTCTCCGAAGTTGGCGAAGACAGCAACGTCGAGATGGGCGGCATGGACGACGAAAGAAGCAGTGGCATCCAACCTGTCCGCCAGCGCAGGAAGAAAGTCGATACGTACGACAAAGAAGACGACTTCATCGACGACACGGAACTCGCCTGGGAAGAGCAGGCCGCGGTGTCCAAGGACGGCTTCTTCGTCTACTCCGGCCCCCTCGTCCCTGAAGGCCAAACCGCCAGCGTCGAATCCTCCGCCCCGACATCCGGACGCGGTCGTGGTCGTGGACGTGGGAGGGGCTCTCGCGGTGGTGCGACGGGAGGGACGTCGCATGCGAGTCTGGCGGAGAAGAAAGAACGGGATCCTAATGCGCCGACGAGGGGGAGAGGCAGGGGGAGAGGGACGGGAGCGCCGCGGAAGCCCCGAATTACGAAGGCGGATAGGGAGCGTATGGATGCGGAGAAGGCAGGGCGCGAGCGTGCGGGTGGTGCGGGGGCTGGTCAGGCGCCGTCTGAGGCGGCGGCGGCTCAGCAGCAGCTTTTTGCTGGGTCTGGTGGTGGTGGTGGTGGTAGCGCTGCGAGTGCCCAAGCGTCATCGAGCGTGGGAACGGCTGGGTACGCGGGGCAGATGGCGACGGGGACGACGGTTTAGCGAGATCCCGAGTGCGACTGGGCGTGCATGGTACCGCTGCGTGCTTCTTATGAGCGAGCCACCTTTCGCGCAGCGCTTGGGACGTCGAGGATACGAGCATGTAGGTAGTCATTGCTGCTACCTCACCCGAGACGATGAATGAACGGCACAGCGACGTCTTATGGGACGACTGCTCTGCACAAGCAAAAGCATAAGCATTCCCAACGAAAGCTTTTCGACTTCACATTAATAGCGGATGGGCATTGCGAGCGTGTATTCTCAAGCATCTATAGCATCGCCCGTGATTAGCACTGAGGGCAGACGACTTTGAGCCTGCGGACTTTTTTTTTGTATGTAGTATGTAAAGCGAGCGCAGCGGCTTTTCCCGTTACATTAGAAGCGAATGAAAATGGCTTTGAGGAGCCGAGCGCTTGTGGATGTAACTTGACTTCTGCCCATCTCACCTTACATCTCATGTGGTGGCTCTCGGAATGTACAGGTGTCTATCATACAGTCTACGTTTGAGGTTATGGGGAGGCGGTGGCGGCGGCGGCGGGATGTCTATGTGTCCTCTCGTGCGTCGGTGGTTTTTGCTCGACGCTGTTAGACGCCAGCAAAGCCTGCTTTGCACTTTCCCCCGTTTTCATCACTGGACATCGCAGCACGAGGTAGACTGACGTGTGCTTGGGGATATGGTCGTCGTCTTGCCCTTCTGGCTAGCCCTTGCAGTTTCACATGGCTCGCAGGACAGACGACAAGCTCATTCCTTCCTCCCACTCTCAGCACCCTTTCCTTGCCACGCACTCGTCTGCTCCGCGTCCTCCGTTGGGCGCTGGAATGGATTCACCTGCTTCGCTGCTCCTTCGTCCTGCCTTTGTTGCCGCTGCTGCCCCAAGGGCGCATCAACCTCGTACGGGACATCCGCCTGCTCAGCTGCCAACCCCAACTGCTCGCTAAGCAGCCCAGGATCCACACTACCCATCTGAGCCAACCTTTCCATATTCACCACCTGCTCAGCCGTCACATCCGTCCGCTCGGGCTCGTCGGCGTCGGCGTCTGCGTAGACAGCTGCTTCCGAGACGTCGAAGGCATCGGCGCCTGCTAATAGACTTTGCTCTTTCTCTCTCTTCGTGCGCGTCTCTTCACTTTCTTTCGAGGGCGGTGAGAGCCCGTGGTCCTGTCTGTAGTCCACTATGCGCCTCTTTGCCTTTTCTAGACGAGCAGACTGGCCTTCCTGCCCTGCGCGCCCGAGAACTCCGGCGATGAGCTGGACGGAGCGGAGACTGTCGTCGTTGGCGGGGATCGGGTATGTGACCCACGTTGGATTCGCGTCCGTGTCGACTATGCCAATGGTAGGGATGTTATTCAGCCCGCATTCGTGGAGGAGAACGTAGTTCTCTAGCGGATTGAGGCAGACGACCAAGTCCGGCTTGAGAGCGGCCTTTTGAACAAGCTGATCGTCGAAGCCGGTGACTTCTTGATCGTATTCGTTGACAACTTTCTTCCTGCACTTGCCCAGAATCTGCTGGCCATTGGTGATGGACCCTGGTATCCACTTCGAGAAGAGATGACAACCTTGGGCCAGCTCCGCCGCGCGCACGACGATGCGTGCCTGGCCCTCGCGGGAACCCACGAATAAAATCAGTCCGCCTCTTTCAGTCACACCCTTGACGACCTTACACGCTCTTCTCAAATGCGCCGCTGTCACATCTAGCGAGATGATATGGATCGGGTCGTGCTCTCCTCGCACACCAAAGATATACTTCGCGTTACTCGGATTCCATAGACTCGTAGAATGGCCGATGTGCGCCTGGCTCGCCATCAGCAGCTCAAGCGTGATGTCCCTCGGCCATGGCGGGTTCGAAACTTGCTCGTGCGGGCGATAGTGCTTCTGTACGGCACTGCCAATATGCTCAGTGTGCTTCTTTTGGTGGTGGAAGAAGTGCCAGTCTCGAGCAATCTGGTCGTCTTCTAGGGCGATGGTGGGAGGAGAAGAGCGGGACTCGAGACTGTGGACGGCCTGAGACTTGGTGCCACCAGCTGCGGACTCGATGTAATGTTGGTCGGCGTGGGGATTCTGGTACGTGGCTTCCACGTCGCTGGCGCCGGCGGTGGTGAGGGAGCGGCGGCAGGTGCGGACGGGGGAGGGGGTCGGCGGTTTGGGGAGGGCTCGGCGGCCTGTGATATCTTGTCAGTGAATGTATTCACGTCTTTTGCCTTGACCTTTCACATACCGTGCCGCAGCAGCAACGATCGTATTATCATTGTCGGATTTTGATGTCTTCGAACATCTCACCAACTTCGATGCTGCTTCGTCTCAATGATCTCCAGCTGGTCTTGGCATTCCCGGGCTCCCCGAGAACTCTCACCTACCCAGGTACCTTGGGCATTACGCCCGCAACCACAAGTGCAAGTGCATCTCGAACGCCCGCCCAATGTCAATGCACCCTTCAGCACCGTAGCCATTTCACGGCTCCTCTCTTCCTTCATGTACATATCTTATGCACCATCCTCTCCCTCGAGCGACTGTCCAGTCTCTCACACACGCTTCCACCAATGCAATATGGATCACCGACGACACCCTCGCCGAAGCTTTCACTCGGTTCCTACGCGTTTCTTATACACTTACAAGTCGACGATGTGGTAGCAGCGTCCCTGGACCATTGGAAGCGCAGAGGCGATTGGCGAGACGTCGGATGGCTGTAGCTGCTGCAGCTGCGAGTAGTGGGCCGCCTGGACCGGACTTTGGCGCTTTGTTTGGCCTTGCAGGGGCTGGGCAGCAGGTAGAGGGCAATTGGAGATATGAAGCGCCTAGTCTACAGCTTCCACCGGCGGGTGCAGGGCCGCCATCGCCGCCTATCGCGCCGTCCAGGAAAGAGACGACGGCCAAGCAGGGACATCAGTATGGACATATCCTCTGGCCCTGGGCAGGACCACCGCCCAGTAAGAAGAGGCGCTACGATTTCGAGTACGCGACTCCTGTGAGAGCTGAACCTATAGATCTGGTCCAAGCAAGTAAGAAAGCTCTACAGGACCTCCTTCAACCCCTAGAGGCGGAAGAAACGATCACTGCAGAGCATATGCAGAAGGTGATCGAATTTCTACTGTCTTCAGCCGACGAACCAGAGGCACTCAACACCATCAGCGTCCTACATTGGCTGAAAATCCGTTCGACCACGAATGAGGCCTTGCAAGTGTTGGCGCAGAGCGTTGCAGATAAGGCTGCACTGCGGACCCTGAGCACAAGTCAGCTTGTGTCCGCTTTGGCATTCTTCGTACATCGCGGATTGGACAAGAATACAGACATCCGGAGACATATCACTGCAATTGCCGACATCATACCAGAAGCCAGTTGGAGTACTATTGTCCGGAAAGTTTCTCACTCGTTACGCTGGACGAAAAATAAGGACCCATCGGTGGTCAGGTACTGGCTTCGCATTCTGGACGATTGCAAGTACATGAAGGGCACGCACTACGACAATGCAACCTGGCGGAGCGTATACCAGCACTTTGCGCTGCACGTTAAGATCTCAGATCTTAGCGAGCATTTTGCCTCGCTGCACCCAGAGGATTTTGTACAGATCGCGTTGAGGTATTGGGTGCCTTATTTTGCAGCACTTGAAGATGACTCTCACACTCCGTCGGCTTTTCTGAAGAGGCGGACAGCCGGTCAAGGGCACCTCATACTATCGTTTCAGAGAGTCAAGCTGTCTGAAGACTCTATTCAGTCGGTGGTTGATTGTTTCGAAGGCTTGCGAGCGGAGAAGACAGCCAGAGCGAGCCTCAAACTTTCCAAGCCGAACAGGCATCGCTGGGAGGATCATGCTCTTACCGACCTCCTTGTCGCACTCGCCCGCCACCACATCCCCTGCGACAATCTTTTGCTCGAGATCGTGCAGGTCTACAAACTACACCAAAACCCAAACGACAGTCTGTGGTCACTCTATCGCACCTCCCTACTACATCCGGAATTAGCAATGCCCCATGCACTTGCATTGAAGCTATTGCTGCACTTTTCGATACGTTCACAGGATACAGGGAGTCTACGCCGGGCGTGGCTCATCTTCAAGAACGTGCCAACGATTTCCGTACTGGATTGCTTCGAATTACCGCTCAAGCTCATCGAGCGTGGGTACGGCACGCCGGATCGTATCCACTACATGCTCAACCGGAAGACGCGCGAGGACATCGTTCCGCCTGAGTCTCGTGTGCTGACGACGCAGGCAGATGGCGATGAATGCGCGGACGGGACACCTCTGAAGGGGCAACAGAATTGTTCTCTTCGCCCTGAACATATCGATCTGGTACACCTGATAGCATATCATTGGGCGAAGCAAGAACGGTACAACAGTCGTATCTGTTTCCGCCGTGTCTGGGATTGCTGCCGTTTTCTCCAGGATCGAGGGGCGCCCCTGTCAATCTTGATGTCCCGCGCTCTGGTCAAGGCGGGTATTCTGCGCCCTTTGCAGGAAACGAAGTACCTAACTTTGGGCCCGGTGAGGTATATCATGAAATTGGTCACGAGGCTAGAAGGGGAGCATGTGGCTCAACGTCTTGATAAGCTCGTCTTTGAGGCGAGGAGAAACAACAATGCTCATAAGTTCCGGGCGCTGCACTGGGCGCCCGCGATAGACGAAGGCATGGCGAGGAGGGTGGAGTGGAGGTTGAGAAGGGCGATTCGGGCGAAAGTTGGGAAGACGCCGCGAAGAGTCAAGCAGAAGCGAGCGAGTGCAAACAATCGACCTCTGTCTCGCACAATAGTCATGGGCTCTGTCGATAGGACGCTTGGTGCTGCTGAGGCCAGTATTCCTCAATCCTTTGGCCAGAGACAGCGCTCAATCACTGGCGAAGGTAGCACCGCTGCCAAATCAGCAAGCGCCGATTCTTCCTCCTCGACGCCTCCTCCACCATGGCAGACACCGTCGCGTGCGGGGCGCTCTACGGCGGAAGTGCGACCTCGGAGCGCGCTCTGGCACAAACACTGGTCGTCGCATGTTGGTGTATGATTCGAAATGATTGTATGGTGGCAGATAGCGTAGACAAGATGCCTACCTTGGCTTCACCTTCTGTATAAAGAGATACCCGAAGCAACTTGGCAGGGATGTTCGAGACAAATAACTCCTTGATTGCTATACTCTGCATTGCCCTTCCGCCCTGTTCTGCTATACCTGAGACTGCTGATTGTGCTGTCGCATCCGCTCGCACCGAACTGGCGCCAAGGGACGTATCCGTCCGGTAAAGCATACATCATTGGTCAGCATTGATATCCGCTAATGGACGTACCCGATCGATGCGGCTCGCCTCCGCCGGAGTCACTGTGCCAAGCCAGAAGCTGCACGCCATTGGTTCTCGTCCGGACGTCGTACAGACGCATAACATATTGCAGGTCGTCCAGAGATTATTCGAATCTCACCAGGCGCAGCTCTTCGACCGATCGCATTTTTTTCTCGTGCGTCCGTTGGCTTCGCAGTCATCAACATGGCGGAGGCGGTGGAGGAAGCAGTCGGGCAGCCTGACCAAGGCCTGAGTAACACCTTGAAAGACCTCTTCGCCGGCGCGGTTGGTGGCGTGGCGCAGGTATTGATCGGTATGTCTGAATCTCATCAGTGTCTTTCGTGTTCAGTAGCATGAAGTATAAGCGTCATGCTCAATGGATCCTTGACTATGCTATCGGATCGAAAGTCAATGGGGTCTTGAAGCCAGTGGATGGCTTTGGACGTTCTATTGCTGCGCGGCGAGTACTAAAGAAGCATGACGGCTGACTCCCTAGATCACAGGCCAGCCTTTTGGTAACCTCTCCCTAACGGACCGGCAACCCCAAGCAGACGAGCTAACAGCATCAAGACATCGTCAAAGTGCGCCTCCAAACTACAAGCCAATACAAAGGCGCCTTGGACGGCGCCACCCAAATCCTCAAAACCGAGGGCGCCTCCGCCTTCTACAAAGGCACCCTGACCCCCCTCATAGGCATCGGCGCCTGCGTCTCCGTCCAATTCGGCGCCTTCAACTACGCCCGCCGAGCCTTTGAAGCCCGCAACGCCTCCCAGCAACACAAATCCGTCCAGGACATCGCGAGTCAGCCGCAGCCGCTAGCTTACTGGCAGTACTACGCTGCAGGCGCTTTCGCCGGTATCTCCAATACGGTGCTGTCGTCGCCGATTGAGCATATCCGCATCAGGTTGCAGACGCAGCCTCATGGGGCTGGGAGGCTGTATAAAGGGCCGCTGGATTGTATAGCGAAGCTGAGTCGCAGCCCCAGTGTGGCTAAGGGACTCTATCGTGGGACTTCGGTCACGTTCATGAGGGAGGCGCAGGCTTATGGGTTTTGGTTTTTGAGTTTTGAGTATATGATGCAGTCGGATGCGAAACGCAATAGCGTCGCTCGTAAGTCTACCTCCGCCTCCGCTTCAGTCCCTGGTGGTACATGGGATTTCAAGACTGATAATCTACACACAGGCAAAGACATTCCCACCTGGAAAATCGCCACATATGGTGGTCTAGCGGGCGAGTTCCTCTGGATCTCGTCTTATCCTTTCGATGTTGTCAAGTCTAAGATGCAGACGGATGGCTTTGGAGACAAGCAGCGGTACAAGTCCATGCGCGACGCTTTCGCCCAGACGTACAAGCAGGAGGGCATGCTAGGCTTCTGGAGGGGTGTCGGACCGACGCTGCTCAGAGCGATGCCGGTCAGTGCTGGCACGTTTGCGGTTGTGGAGGTCACTATGCGTTTGATCTCGTAAGATTCGCGAGGCAAGCATAGTGGCAAAGATAGAAACGAGGGTTTGATCTGGTGACATAGCAACACTACCCTAGTCGCTAACGTTTCCCCGATCACTATCACCGTCATCGTCCTCCCCAACCATCTGCCCAACCTGAAATACGCGCTCCATAGCCTCAGTAAACAAGTCAGGCCCCCAAACCTCATCCTCTCTTCCCTTGCCTTTGCGGCTCAACTTCCTGCTTTGCCCTTCGCAGTAAGTGTCGAAGAACTCTTCGTACGTCATAATAACCTGATCGCGCACAGCTGCGACAAGCGTCTCGCGTGTACGAGCATCGTCGATGTACTCTTCGATTTTCGTCCGCAAAGCCGGCACTTCCTTCTCTGCCAGACCACGAACCGTCCGGACCGCTTTGAGCGCATCGAAATCATTCTTGGCTTTCGCCCTTGCGACCATGTTCGTCTCGACCGGCGCAGTGATATGACTCGCATACGCATTTACGAAATCGTTAATCACCGTCCGCAGCCGTCCATCAAGCTCGGCTTTGGCGTCAAGCATGTTTTCCACGACTTTAGGCAAGAGACCGCCTCCGACTGCGCCGCCGACGAGGCGTACCCATGAGGCTGGGTTCCACAGGCTGCCGCGTTCGCGAAGCTCGTAGAAGGTATCGGTGACGGAGGAGAAGTCGAATTCGACCTCTGGCGGGACAAATTCGATGTCGAAGGCAACGATCTGCTGCTTGAGGTGGAGCAGGTGCGTGACGAGGAAGAGCTGGCCATCGCCTTGCTTTTCCCGGGTGATGATCAGTTGGCTTGCGTACATGAGAGAGTAGGTAGTGGAATGCACGATGCGGTGAGCCAGGTCATCGAAGACGGTGCTGTTGACCAGTCGGTAGATCCGGCGGAGAAGCCAGATGGCTTTGCGAAGGGTTGGGTACCATTCTCTGCCGGCTGTGTTTGTGTCTTCTAGGGTAAAGTGTCTGCTGATCATGCTCTCGGCGTCGTTGATATCATGCTCAGCTACTGTTGATATCTTGGGCATTGGCGTCGACACCGACAAGCGCTTTCCAGAGAGGGCAGGACCTTTCCTTGCGCCATTCGTATTGATAGTTCGCCTAGGCCAGGCAAGATCTTCTGTTTTGGGCTTGTAGTTCTCAATGCCGTCCCTCAACGCGGAGAGTGCGAGGAATACCAGTCGTGTCTGGGCATCCTCGAGAGCCGGCTGTACCAGTGACGCATAGTCCAGCTTCCGGCTGGACGGCTTGTTGCTCTCTACGGGGCTAAATGAGGCAATCTCATCCTCTTCTCCCTCAGATTCAACATCCATGTACCTACCTTGTATCATGGCGCACAGCTCGCAAAGCTTCTCCAGCTTCGTCTCGTGGATGATCTTTGGTCTCAGATAATCATACATCGGCTCCATCAAGCTCTCGAGAAAGTCGTAAAGAGCACCATCGCTTTCGAACCATTCGTACCACAATTCGTGCTCGTCTAGGCAGATGCCGCGCATGAAGCTTAAAGTCGACTTTGCAAAGGCAAGAACATCAGCTTGCTGGGGCATCGAGCTCAGCTCCGCCGTCTTCTTGCTGGCTAGTGGAAGTATCAACCGCCCACGCGTGGCAGAGTAAGACTGGTAAAGTTCACGTAGCAGGCCTGCGTACTCCGGCTCGCGACGAGCATCGACATCGTCCGGCGTGGGAACAGCACGCTTCTGTATCTCAAGTCCAAGGGATTTCAGCTCCGGAGCTGGGACGCGGAACTTTGCGTACAACAATGCAGAGTGGGTAGTGTCCTTCAGCTGCCCTCCTTGAATACGCTTGCTAATGTCCATTGCTATGTCACCTAGCGACTTGGTGAAGTGATGACGAATGAGAGTCAGTGCTCTGGTAAGTAGAAGCCGGTACCGACTGCGGTACGTTGCAGATTCCTTGTGCGTTGGATGTGACTCCATGTAAGCCAGGCAATTGTCCAGATTCGACAGCATCTCTGAGAAGTCGCTGCCCTTGACCAGGTTAGCAGCGCCGGGAGCATTGAGCCGGCGTGTCATAGGCTCTAGATATGTATAATAGCGTGCGTTCTCCTCGACCGCATCGGCGAGTGCTGTTAGGCGTCGCTGCTCTAAGATGAGAGACTCGCACTGCTGGCGAAAGGCATCCGTCTGCGCTTCCACTGTCTGAAAGGAAGCTGAAAGCCCAGACAGCAAGCCTAATGTCTCTTGTGTGGAGGCAAGAAGGTTGTCGAGATGGGAGCTGGACAGCTGTAGCCGCTCGTAGTACGTTGTGTATCCAGCATTGCTCTCCTTCAGCAGTCGATCCTCGAGGGCGTGGAATTCCTCATCGAAGACTGCTTCCGGCTCGCCTTTTGACCTGTCCTGCTGTCGAATGTCCAGGCTCCCTTGCCTTGTCCGAACGTGTTCCTTCTTGCTACATGACGTTGCAGCATCGTAGAAGTCGCCATAGCTTCGTGCTCGGCGTCCTAGTGTAGCTTGCGGCGGACCTTTCCAGGCATGGCTTTCCTCGGCCGCCTCTTCAATGGGCTCTATAGCCACATCAGCTTTGCCTTCCGCCTGGGAGCCTGATCAGAACCGTCGACCGCGGCGATGTGTAGGAAGTCTTACTGGCTGTTGGAGAAGAGACTGCCTGCGCCTATGTTGTGGTGGCTCTCGCGGTGCGCTCGGAGGGGCGGTCAATGTATGAAACCATGTGTCGTCCATGGTGTCGACCTGTCAATGCTGGCCTGAGGTACTTCATCGCCTCATTGGCATATCGACGCCGCTCAATCGCGTTTCGTGACAGCCATTCAGGCACCAAGGCACCAAAGCCGTCCTGGCGGCTCCCGACTTGCCACGGTCCCGTGATCGGCAAGTGGAGCCTTTAACGTCGCCTCCACCTCATGCAAGTTGGAACGGCACGGCTTGCACATGCAGCGCGAGTCAGTGACGTGAAGGTCCTGTACCACATGCGTACATTGTCGATTCAAGATGGAGATAAAGACGTTTATCCGGTCGCCCCGCTAGCGAGTGGGATGCGGATCGGTCGTGGCCCACCACGCGCCCGGTGCTTATCATACAGGAAGCACAGCAGCAACCGGTCTGGACTCATCGACCGAGAGGGAGCGACGATGCGCTCGTTGCCCCGCCTGGCCGTCTCACGGTCTCACCTCGTACGGCTTGCCTTTCGCGCCATTGTGGTCACCTGGTTGTCGACCCCTATTGGTCTGGGAAATCCACGATGCGCTTCGGTACCGCTCTCTCTGCCCCGTCGGCGGGTCTCTACCTCAGACTGGCTTGCTTCAATGGACCGCGGCTGCAGCAGCTCCTGCACGGCGTCAACGCCCACGGATGCTGGACCGTTCAGAACGATTCACTCTATCACGCTAGTCCAAGACCTAGCCGCCTGCGCTGCTTCTCGAGGCACACGCGAGCTAGTCTGAATGCCATGATCCCATCGCTGATTCGATCATCAGCCTGCGCTCCGGCATCGTGCTTTCCCAAGAACCCGTAGAGGCTGCGTCTGGTGGCCACTCCCGCCTATCTTGGTTAGTATGATGGCGTCAGACTCTTCTATCACACACGCATCTAGCCCACCACGCAACTGACAGCAGCACATTGACGCATGATAGCGCCATAGCAGACTTTCGGCGGACGCGAAAATGTACCCCTGTGTTTACTATACGGAGTCGCTTTGATTCCATGCGCCGGCTCGTCGGAAGCGCAGCTCTGAAGACTTAGCTTCCCGTTTAATGCGCCACCACGTGCGCTAGCACTCAGAGCCTGTGTGGCTATCTCATGTGTGATAGCTGGACCGAACGCATCCAACACGTCAAAGAGCTTGGCGAGCGCTGCAGTCCTGACACCTCAGTCTGGACCGACAGCTTGAGAGGGTTTCAAGCTCAGATCGCTTCGCATGGGAAGATCGATGCAAACTGACCGTGCAGGATGGTTGCCCGCTTTGATGCAGGATTTCTCCATCCCATGATTCTGCATACGCATCTCTGTGTGCCAATTTCGTACAGCCATGTGCCGGGGTACATTCTGGGGCAATGACAACGGATCCATATGTCGGTCGTGCTCCTTGCCGATTTGTCTCATTCGGCATCATCATTAACGCTTCTACGGCTCACCAACCACCCTTGACCATGCCAATTCAATGCTTGGCAATCGCCCGACAGGTCCGTGGAAGCTTGGGTATCGAACCCGAGCTGCACGATCTGGCATATTGAGTGAGTGCCGCGAGGAGAGCGAGCGCCAGCGAGAGCGTCCAGCGTATAAAGACGTTAGCTATCCTGAGACGTGTTGACATCCACGACGATCCCATCATCTCCCCCTTACGGTCTTGCCACTACTCCATGAGCTCGCTACTGAGGCACCCTCGATCCCTTCTCTCATTGCACACATTACATTGAATAATCTGACATTTGGCGTGGCTATTCGTGTCTTTCTTTGGTTTGGAGGGCTTTTGACAACCATGTCGGCAATAGTATCATCTACGAGGAACAGTAACATTGGTCGATACTTTTTTATCATCGATGGGGTAAGTGTGCGATCCAAAAAGGAGTCGATGAAAGCCACTGATGGTCTTTCCAGCTTCCGAAAAAGTACACCTGGCAGGACCTTAAGGATCTAATACGGAGAGAAGCCTCTCATAGCATATGGACCGAGATGCATATATTTCCAAATGGACAGCCAGGTGGGAAAGGACATGCGAGGGTTCAGCGCGAGGACGAGGCCCGCAACCTCTACAGTGAGTCCGCATCGCCCGGTGCCGGGACTGGAACTGACGATCTTTCAGGATACCTAACTACGAATGTCATAGAGCACAGGAGGCTTCGGGTTCACCTTTGGGACATCAGCGGACCCGAGGCACGTTTCTGGTACTGCAACTGCGAAACCACCCCATGTGATGCTGCGCAAAGCTACTCAGCACAGGGCATGGAAATAGCCAGGATGGCGCTGGCTCCGGGCTGGCAGACGATAGCTCCAGTCACCTCGATGCCAATAAACCAAGGCGCTTATCCGTCTGGGTACTCTCAAGCTCCAACTCCGCCATCTGCAATAGCAGCGTCCGGCAGTAACTCGCAAGCCGCACTGATACAGGCCGTGACGAATATGCAGCTCGGTGCTCCAGACCCTCGTTTCCAAGATCCGCGATTAGTAGCCTGCTATCAGCAGCAGCAGCAGCAGCAGCAGCAGCAGCAGCTATACGCGCGCGCTGCTAGGAGTCAAGCTGCCATAAGTCAACACCACCAGTCTGCCCGGCTTCCCGTGTATGTGCTCTCATCATCAGGCATGCCGGTCAACACACTGCACGGCACAGTTCGCATTGAGGCTCGTGGTGTCTTTGTGAGCGGGCTGAACTTCAAAGCGCGCTCCAAAGAGGTCGAGGCCCTTTTCAGCCGCGCTGGAGAAGTCACCAAGTGTGAGGTGCAACGAGATGCTGCCACGGGCAAATCAAAAGGCAACGCCACGATCCAATTTGCGCTAGCGGCGTCAGTCCAGAAAGCCATTGACCTGTTCGATGAGAAGTCATACATGAATATGAAGCTTACCGTCAGACCTGACAAGGAACCTTCGGCGATCAGCCCACCGCCTGTGCAAGCCAACAGGAGTAAGGAACCAATCATTGTGAATGGCTCTCGAGTAGGTTGATACACAGTGCTATGAGTTGCAACCCCTTTGCTGAATCCGATAGAAGCCTCGAAACGACTCAGTCATGGACGCAACCAAAACTTCATGACAGCAGACTCCTTCGACGGCCCATTATTGGCTGTGCACAGCAAGGGATTGCATTGGGCGGCCATGTACTTGAACGGGCCGGCCTACGCAGTCGACCAAGCGGAATTGAGGCATCAGTGGCAGGTATTTTGGTCTCATATCAAAAATGCATCGCTCTCCACTCTCACATAGTCGTCCAAGCGACCGACCGCTCGATCAGCTTTCCTCACGCCCTTCCCACCATCCCCGCATGCCTTCATGGACCAACACCCGCGTAGACCGCTGCTGTGTAACTCAGGGCTGTCCGCCTGATACATTAGTGCGCCCCGAATCCCAGCAGCACGCACACGTACTCTGCATGAGGTGATGGTATCACCGTTACACCACGTCAACGGTTCTCTTCCCCGGACCAGGTGCTCGCATGCGTTTCGCAGGGTCCATGTCTGCATCTGTTCTGCCCTTGTGCTTAGCCGGTTCGGAGCTGCCACTCAGCTTGACCAACTCAGCGCGACACGATCGGCCATGAAGTAGTTTGTGGCCTTCTGGAGGTGGAGTACTTGTGTGGGTCCTTCGCCATGATGCAGCCCAATACAATAGAACATGGTAGGCTCTACTTGTCCGGCTTGCCTCGAGTGGCGGAAAACCAGGTCGTTCTATCAGGAGCCCGGCGCCGGGCGCCATGATGCCATCCATCGTGGTACGCTCGGCCCGGTGGCATAGGCGAGTTCCAACGATATCGGTCCAATTTCTGCTCGGCACCGGTCGCCACGGCCCCAGCTTGATCATGATGCAAAAGACCTGGTCGAGCTTCCAACCGACCTCTCGTTATCCGATCGACGAGCCCCTTCCAATGCCCTTTCAATGCTGTACATGGGAAGCCACGGCCCCAGAACCTTCGCACCGGCGCTCACGTGCCCGAGCAAGCGGACCAAGATTAGATTCTCCTGCTCGCACGTTGCCGTTGCTGCTACCCGTCACCCATGCCTTGACAGCTAGTCCAACTCTCGAAGCAAGACCACATGGGCATCCTGCTTGTGGGTAGTAGCATGTCCGGCTACGCGAACTCCAGCGGTGCGTCGCGCCAGGCTGACGGCGTTTGAGAGCCGGATGTGATACATTGCATCTCAGCGTTTCCTTCCTTGGGCCCATCCACTACTTCGTTTGATCGATGACCACGGTGTTTGATTAACTTGTAGATTGCCCCCGGCATCAGGAGTGGGGACATGAGGCTCTGTTCGCCGGAGATCTGGAGCCGGTGTATGCAATAAGCCTTCGAACAGGGTCGCTTAGTAGAGTATTCCAATTCCAGATCGACGTGGTGCCGACAAGACCGTGTGAGGGTTTTGGGTGGCTGACCTTGGCAATCGGTGGCTTCTGTCTACGACTTTTGTGCGGATCGCTTGGCTGTCTCCTCTGCTTTCGTGCATACTCGTCGAGTTGTAGAGGCACATCTTTTACAGTTCGGGAAGTTGGCATGGTGCGTTGCAGAATGAACGAATGCAAGGCGGCGCCTCATGTCCGCTTACCTGATTTACATCTATCCATGGTAGCAGGATTGATCTCTATGTGCGAGTGCCACTACGACTTCTTCGCGGTAGGCGGCGCTCAACAAAAACAAGCCCGCTTACCTTTACGGCGGCTGTTGTGCACAATGTAGGCAATCGGCAGACTCAATGATCAAGCGAGCAGCCATACAGCTACCGTATCGTTCCAACAGTGGGACACTTGACAGGTGCTGCAAGCCTCGCCCGACATCAACCACCACAGTGATACAGATCGTCCACGACCGCGAAGACGTTCTGGGGTCTTCTGGAGATTCAACTCCCACTAGCGGGGCAACGCTGCCGCACTCCTTGACGAAGTCGAGGCGGGCTTCTTGCAGACGGATCTAGAGTCTTGATGAACGACTAGCGCTTGCAGTTGAACTACACTCGCACTGGCGACTATAGACCCACAGGTCGGCTTGCCTTTGCACTCATCACTGTCGTCGTTTTGGGAGTCATTACCCGCAGGCATGGGTGCTCCCGGTCTGCCTGTCATTCCGTCTTGTCTAGTTGGGTCGTGGTTCATTCGAAAGTCGTGCACGGTGCACCTAACTCAGAACTCAGTCGTTGATTGATTTGATTGACAGGAAATGTCATAGAATTGAGTATTGGTCCACATCGACCAGCTTCTCATGAACCCTGCCAACCCCACGGAGGTTATCCTCTACAGCCTGCAACTGATGATGCGTAAGACCGGTCGAGGCGAGATACACCTCGATGCCCTGATACTCTGTATCCATGTGTTCAATCAAGCCATGGATGTAAGACGGCGAAAGATCAATGTCTAGGACGTCCTCAAGTCCGTGCTTCCTCCTTCTAACGTTCAATTCCTCGAGCAAAGCGTCGGCGTATTGCTCCGTCCGAGTGAAGTCGATCAAGATATCAGCTTTGTCTACGCCCAGGAACGTTAAGACGAGGCCGACAATAAGCCAGGTAAAAGGACCATAGATAACAAAAGGACATGCATCTTCTTTGGCGAGAACCTCAAAGACCGCTTTGATCTGCGGTTTCGCGAGAGCTAGGATCTTTTTGGCCTCAACAAGCCTGTTCACAAAGTTCTTACTCGTCGCCTCAAGGAACACGCAGTAGGCCTTATGCGTGTCGTTAAGCACCATGTGGTAACCGACCGCCTTCCTGTGCTTCGTTAGCATAGACGCTACAAATAATATGAACAACGACTAGACCTTGCAAACGATACTGTGCTACACATACATTCTGTGTATCCAGGATATTGCTTCAAATTCAGCGGTCTTGTAGGCTTTCGATTGCATGTTGATCTCATGGACGTCAATGTTCAAGACCTTGTACTCTTTGATTTCACTCGGACACTCGAGCTTCGGCTCGGTTCCGGGGCCTGTGGGTAAGTAAAGGGTCGGTCTCGCAGGCGATATAAGGTCAGTCGGGCTTCTAGCAGAAGTAAGACGGGCAGATCAATGTCGATGTACTCACGGGCCGGCAAGATTGATCAGAGTACATATTCCCAGAGTTGTCTGGAGGTATCGTCGATCGTCGTCAGTGGCCTGGTCTGTTGCGATGTCATCACTTCTGCATCGAAATCGTCGTACTACATCGCTGGGTGTGCTCACCTAGGCCTGCACAGCGGAAGAACTTCCCTGACCTGAGACCTGCAGCGCCTCCAACGGATTCACCGACATCTCGAAAGTCCAGAATTCCACCAAGAGTGTGCTGCCGCTTCTCCATCAGCCACGGCGTCGCTGCGTATTGTAAGCGACTGAGAAGGAGGTAGTTGTTACAACCCTAGAAGGACGTCAGTCGTGGAACGTCTT
Organism: Salinomyces thailandicus; assembly: GCA_005059885.1. Classification (NCBI taxonomy): domain Eukaryota; kingdom Fungi; phylum Ascomycota; class Dothideomycetes; order Mycosphaerellales; family Teratosphaeriaceae; genus Salinomyces; species Salinomyces thailandicus. The sequence goes on along the minus strand of NAJL01000077.1, from coordinate 27,737 downwards.
ATGAGTACTGCGGTCTTTGCCGCTGGGCCCGCTGAATGGGTGCATCGCCTCTCGTATATAGGCTTTGAGGTGTCTGCTGGTGTGATCCTTCAGTGCACTAGCGCCGGGGCAGGGCAACGACATTTGAAGAATGCTGGACAAGAGGAAAGCTACCTACAAAGTAGCGACCGAAGTACTACCTAAGTACATTTCTTGACGGTTTATTGAATCTCTTGTGAATTGTGATGAGCACTACACCCTTCGATCGAAACGTCACGGACTCATTTCACCTGATTTATTGGAACGTGACAGGGCGAAGAGCTTCACATCGGAGCCATCAAAACGATGTATCTGACGGAATACTAACAATCCGGTGTCGAGCGTGCGAGCAGAGGGCATGCTACAGTGTCGAAGGCCGATCGAATAGTGCGCTACGAACGGAAGGATAAGTCAAGGGGTTGGACGGTCCGTACTTGTCCGTATGGGCTACTACAAAAAGGTGAGCTATGGTCGGACGCTGAAGAATATTGTATGCATGCAGCAAAGGAGCTCAACGCACACGAAGCTATTCCCACTTCCAAGCACCGCATTCGAAGTTCGCGTAGCACCGCCACTCGTTACTCAGCCCTCGACCGTGCTGCGGTTCAAACGTCGTACTTTGGACGCCAATATTCGCGAATAGCTTCATAACCAACGACCCTACTCTCTCGCCGGTAGAAGAGATGAAGCGCAGACCGCTGTCGTCCATGACTTCGTCGAGCGGCGCTGCAGACCAGCTCTGTGATAGGAAGCGGACGGTGAGCGCTATTTTCGTCTGGCAATCCACGGACAGGAAAGGGGGATCGCAAATGATTCGATCGAAACGACCTTTGAGTTCTGGTGGTAAGCGTAGTGGGTGCTGGAAATCGTACCTACACGGGTAGCGGCATCATTAGTCCATGGGCATTTGGGGTTGCCCTGGCTTCACTGAAACGTACGGCACGAAATCGGCACCCAGAATTTCGAAGCGCTTGTCGTACTCCAAGAGGCAAAGGCGGGGCTTGATGGGATGCCCTCGTTCACTGAGCAAGTTGCGGATCGCAACATACGCACTCGGAGCTGAGATCACGGCGATGCTGCTGTCACTTGTGGCACCTTCGAGCAATTGTTCTGCGAGCGTCCGAGCTGTGGCATCCGTGTACCAGAACTGACTGGCATTCCAGTCCTCGCCAAACAGGTCCATGCTAAGCTTGCCACTGGCACTGTTGAGGTCTTCCTCAGCCTCAAGCTTCAAGTCTTCAAACGCCTTCTCTCGGGCATCTTTCTCAGCAGCGAAGTCTGCCAGCAATTGCAGTGTATCGGTTGGCAAGGCCAAGTCATCGTATCCGTCCATGGTGTGAGAGGAGATCACTCGCGAGTTGTGCGTGATATGCTGGTCTTGGCACCATATTCGATCAAGCCGTTGTTTCTTGACCTCAAGATATCTCGTCTGCCGAACGTGGATGGCGTAGGGAAGGTAGGGTACCTAGGTGGTGAGGCAAGAACGAGTGAAGGAAAGGAATTGGAAAGTTGCAGTTGCTCTACGGAAGGCACGCCACTTCTGCGGGTCGTTATTTCCCCGCAAAAGCCGATTCAAAGCGCTCTGCGTCGGCAAGATCCGTAACTGCGCCACAAGCCGGCAATCGGGATCCAGCCGGTCCGCCAGCCCAGGCTGCATCCTCCACATTCAGATCACGCTTACACCACCATCGCACCACCCAGACGTCCTCGTCGCCTTCCTGAGTCTCGACACTTGCTATTCGACACAGTCACCCCACCCTCGCTACCACAAAGCATCCACTTCTTTGTCTATCCCCTCACCATCGGAAGCAGTCCCTGCGACGTTCAGGAGCTCAGCGGAGCCATGAGCTCCCAGCGCTACGAAAGGGTAAGTGACTCCGCCCGCTGTGTCGGATGTTCGCCTCCTTATCGAACATCTGCCATCTGTCGCTCGACGCCTGAGACTAATCCGATGGCTTGGCAGATAGCACCAGAGGACGACGACGTTCACGCGACAGCACCAATCCCTGCCTCGCCACCCTCGTACAGATCCCGGACCAGCAGCCGACGACCTTCTCAAGACGACGAGCGTCGAAATGATGAGGAACGGGATCTGAACGAGGCCTTCGACGCTCCTTCCGACGACGAAAGCGACGATGAGAACCCTCGTGATCGGAGGAGATTAATATCAGGCGATCGCAGTGGGAGTCAGTCGCCGAGTGGCGAGAACTATGCGGCGCAGGAGGCGGATGAACAGCAGCGGCCTATCGCAGGACGGCGGCGAGTGACGGAAATACCAGAATTTGTACCGCAAGCGCCGAGCGGCAGGGTCATGGGAGGTGGCAGTCAAGTGAATGATGGAGTCTGGGCGAACCTGAATGCGAAGCCGCAGGCAGGCGAAGACGTCGACGAGAAGCCACCCACATACGAGCAAGCCGCAGCCGACACCGCGCCTCCATACTGGGAAACCACGGTCCTATCACCATACTCGACCACAGGGAATCCGGACGACGTTTTCGTGGATGGCTTGCTTGTCGGTTCCCTCTTCTCCTTTGTCTGGAACACGCTCATCTCCATGTCCTTCCAAATACCTGGCTTCCTTCTTACCTACCTCCTCCACACCACACACGCCGCGAAGCACGGCTCACGTGCCGGCCTGGGTATCACGCTTGTCCAGTACGGCTTTCAAATGCGATATACCGCCGCAACCAGCCCACCAGATCCTACCACTCCAGGAGATGCGCCTACAAATGGCGTGCCAGACGATCCGAACGCACACGACTTCGACCCAGACCAGGTAGCAGGCGGCGGGGTCGGGTCAGGCAGTAGCGGTATCACGCCAGGTGACTGGCTCTCCTATGTCCTCATGATTGTGGGCTGGTTCATCTTGATCAGAGCCGTCTCAGACTTTATGAAGGCGAGACGGCAAGAAGCGCTCGTGCGGTCAAGTCCTGACAGGGGCTTGGGCGTCGCGGTCATTGCTGACGGTGAGCATCCCGAGACCAGCGTGTGAGCGCTAGAATCCTATCATGACGACGAGCATGTCTGCGAGGAGTTTGGGGACGAAAGGGACTCTATGGGATACATACGAGCGCTTGTTCATTGGGGGCGATTTTTGCCTTGATTTGTATAGCCGAAGGTATTCTACACCTTAATGCCTTCCGAGAGCTCTTCACCAACCCGCGTATTTCGCCCGGTCAAGATTCAAGCGCACCGACTCCGCCACTCAAAAGTCGACATGCCTCAGCCCTCATCATGCACACCTCCTATATCCTACACCGCGCGACTCCAAGACAAGCCACTCAAGTCCCACTATACACACAAGTGACCCCTCTCCCACACTCCACCCTTTGCTCCACACTCACCCTCCGCCCATCCCCCAGCACCGCATTCGTCCTCGGCGTGATATGAAACCTATGCTCCTCCTTCCCCCCCGTCGACTTCCTCGCCCTCCTCACCTCGGCCTCCATATCCAAAGGCTGAATATACACCGGCGAAGCCTGATTATTCCTCTTCCCCGTCCCTAACTGGAAATGCTCGTTTCCGCCCCAGAAGACGATGTCCGCGCCCCAGTTCGTGTCGTCCGTGCCGGTGCTCTCTGAGGCCGACGTGTAGGTTATGTTACTCATGACGGCGGCGGCATGGGTTGCGCCGACGCTGAGGTGCGCGAGGCGGATGGGGACGGCGGTGTTGTTCACTTCGTCGTATTCGAAGAGGCCGCTGAGAGCGGGGATTTTGGATGGGGTGCCTTGGACGTGCGTCCAGCGGTTGTTGGCCAGGTTGCCTTGGATGCCGGAGCCGAAGGCGAAGGTGTCGGCGGTCACGCGGCCGAGGCCGAGGCGGGAGGTTGGGTCGTTGGGGTTGATGGTGGTGTTGATGGGGACGGGGAGGCCTTGGCTGGCGACTTTGGTTGCGTCGATGGTCATGTAGCTGTTGCTGCCGCCGGCGGCGATGTGTGTTACGCGGGGCTGTTGAGAGGTGCCCTGGTAGAGTTTGGTGAGGGGGAGGAGGGAGGGGACGTCGATGATGTTGTTTTCCGCGCTGCGGTCGAAGCCTAGTTGGCCGGAGGTGTTGTCGCCCCAGCTGAAGACGCGGCTGTCTTTGTCGAGGGCGAGACAGTGGTAGTCGCCGCATGCGATCTTGTCGATTTTGAAGCCTCGCAAGGTTGTGAGCTCGTGTGGTTGGTCGTATGGTCCTTCTGGTCGGGTCATAAAGGTGAGGCCTGATATGCCGAGCTGCCCACGGTTCGGGAAGGAGTCGGAGGAAGAGGCGGTGGAGAAGAGGCGGCCGGTCGAGGTGAGGAGGAGAGCGTGCTCGAGCCCACCCGCTATCTTCGTGACCTTTTCTGAATAGCTCAAGTCCTTGGGCGCAATGACACGGTACGAGATTGGGCTCTTGGAGTTCCAAAAAGGGACCCAGCTTGACTCGGAGGGCTTTGCGCCTGCTGCTTGATCTTCTGCAGACACAGGCAGGCTGTATACCTTGCCATTGCTTCCCAGACCCAGTATTCGATCTCGCGAAATGATCAATGAAATCAGGTTCTTCCCTCTCAGCGTCGTTACCGGCGATGATGCATTGGGTGCATAGCCACTGCCCCACTGTAATAGGTCACCTCTTTCGTCTACTGCCGCACCGAAGTTCCTGTCCATCTTCACATCTCTCAGTAGCTTCCCATCGAAGAACGGGATCCGCCTAGGAGTCTTGATGACGGCCTCTGTGCTATCCGGCGCCACTACTCTCCCGGCATTGCTGCCCCAGGCGTACAGACCCGGGTTCTCCCAAGACCGCTTCACCTGTAAATGTTGGCTGGATATCATATCTCTGTTCTCCTCCTTGCTGACACCGGGCTTTTTCCGTGACTCTTCGAACACCAACGGGTTCTCCTCCTTGGGCGGAGCTTCCGCATGGACATGGCCATTCTGAACGTAGTACTGAGATAGTCCAGCAGCGCCTCCAGCTATTGCGATTGCAAGTATGCTGCGGTAGAGCTGTTGCTGCTTTCGCTGAGCCCGCTCCCGGTACGATGCTGTTGCTGTGCTGGCAGACTGCGTACTTCTTCGCACGAGAAGATCTGCTCTGGATGTAGAAGACGCCGCTTTGGTACAGGTCTGTGAGCGAGCCGCTCTGTACACGCTGCGGGAGAGCATGTTATGTTGGTATAGCTCGAATTACTGTTCCGCCCTGATGTCCGAAAGTGCTTTGCTCATCAAGCCCTCACATACTAACAGGCGCCGAATGCGACAATCGAAACGCGCGACGGAGATATTCTGACATGATGACCATCGCCTGGAACGATCATGTCCATTAGATCATCGTCGAGATCTACCCGAACGGGCCGTGCCTCGGCCGATCTGTCGGCGGCTGATGAGGATCCAAGGCCTTGCCAGAATAATATCTGATCATCGCCTCGCACCTTTGTCAACCAACACCTACCTTACGTGAGATCTTAATCAGTACGTACATACCTTACACGTTCTGTGACTTCGCAAATCCAACGGCTGTCGTCGCCATAACGCTCAAAGCCCTCCTCACCATTCGGAGCGACAATGGATGACCGTTAGACTGGCACTCTTGCACCACTTTCTATCCAAAGCCACCACCGCCCGCAAGATGGTTGGAACCGCCACCATGAATACGACGACTGCGCTCAAGCGCTGGAGTTGCGTGGAAAAGGCGCTGCCATCGCCGTCGGAGACCAAATACCTGCACATCTACGACTTCGACAATACATGTAGGTTCTTCCTTGGAATTAGACGGAGCCTGCTCTGAGACTAATACAGGCCGCGTTAGTATTTGCATCGCCCCTGCCGAACAAACAGATTTGGTCCGTCAGCACCTGCGGCCAACTGCAAGCCCAGGACTTCCTTCACAATGGCGGCTGGTGGCACAATCCGCGAATCTTGGCCGCCACAGGCCAGGGTCAGGAAGCCGAGGAGGCGCGAGCTTGGGAAGGCTGCTGGAACGAAAGGATTGTCGAGCTCGTCCGCTTGTCGATGGCCGACGAGAACACGCTGACAGTCCTTCTCACTGGTCGAATGGAAGGCCCCTTTTCCGACCTCATCACCCGCATGTTGACAGCCAAAGGTCTGGACTTCGACATGGTCTGTCTCAAGCCCAGTGTCAGCCCGAAAGGCGAAACTTTTCCCAGCACTATGCACTTCAAGCAAGCTCTGCTTCGCGATATTGTCTTCACCTACTTGAATGCCACCGAGATCCGCATGTACGAGGACCGCCCGAAGCACACCAAGGGTTTCCGTGACTTCTTCGCTGATCTCAACAAGGCTCTCTTGACGCACTCCATGGCACCACACGTCGCATCGTACCCACAAAGAGAGCCAATCACTGCTGAAGTGGTGCAAGTCACTGAGCAGGAGATCAACATGGACCCGACTTCAGAAGTAGAGGAGGTCCAGAAGATGCTGAATGTTCACAATGACGCCATTCGCACACGCAAGCCTCAACTGCAGTGCAACGTGGCGATCCCATACAAGATCAAGCGCTCCGTCTTCTACACTGGCTATATCATCCAGCTACCGGAGACCGAGAAGCTGAAGTCGCTTGTCAAGCTCCCGCAGAACTGTCCTGACCACGAAGTCCGCATGCTAGCGAACAATATCCTCATTACGCCGCGGCCAGCTCCTCCTTCCATCCTTGATAAGGTCGGTGGAACAGGAGCCAAGCTGAGCTGGCGTGTGACCGGCCTCGCGTGCTTTGAGAACCGGGTCTGGGCCGCGCGCGTGCAACCGATTCCATCAAACGCAAGAATCTATACCGAAAACGCGACGCCCTGCGTCGTGCTTGCTACGCGGCGTCAGTCCAAGCCCATTGAAGCGAGCAAAATCCAAAATTGGCAGCCCGTGCCAGAACATCAAGCGTTTGAATTCGAGACGACAGTAGGCGAGAAGGTGCTGCTGCGGATCGAAGAGGAGTTCAGCCATGAAGATCCGTACGAAGCGTCCTTTCCAAATGCTAGAAACGCTCGGAAACACCCGCGAGAGGAAGACTTCCCGCCTCTAGGCAAGACCAAGCCACAGCACCGTAATTCCAGTCACGAGAATCGCCGAGAGTACAGCTCAAACGGGAGCTGGGCTGGCAAAGCTGGCGGTAGCGGCGGTATCGGCGCATCCTCCCAGCGCGGTGGCAACAATACCGGGCGTGGTGGGAGGGGTGGTCAGAGGGGCTTCCACCGCGGCAGAGGCGGCGCTCCAGGTGGTCGCGGGGGCCGTGGTGGCCGCGGCGGCTACCGCTCGCTGGATGACTCTATGGGCCAGGGCTACGGCGGCGGTGGTATGCAGTACTAGGCAGCATTGCTGCTTCGCGGGCAGCAGATGACTAGCTCGCGCATCACGCACTGCTATCTAGACACAAGGCTTGTCGTGCGACTAATCTTCCACGGCAGGAGCTGTGCGGGTCTTAGCAAGGTGTTTAGGTGTTATAAATCCTCGTCACGATGAGCATGCGTAGCGGCTGGACATCAGCGTCTATCAGCATACATCAATCAATCAATCAATCAATCAATCATTCTGGGCAGTCCCCAACGTTTGCACAATCTGCTTAACATGCCGGCGACATCCTGGCAGGTATGTGGGCTGTCGTCCGATCGATTCTCCATTTCCACGTAGTATCGCCGCACGAGCACTTGAGAAGCTTGACCATGTCGGCGTCATTGCTTCTAGCCTGCTGCCATCGCCTCATCAATTCTCACACGCTTCCTCTTGTACTGAGAGTAACGAGCAGGAGTGAGATTGATGTCTTTCTAATCGGCTCATGACATCTATATCAATGCCTCGCAGCGTCTTCGCCCATCACGTTACTCCCCGTTGCTCTACAGCTCTTTCTTGCTTTGCCATGCGTAACGCTTAGCGGAATCTTAATCTAGCGGCACAAGAGGGAGGTGGCTGTTTAGTGTGGGTGTGCGATGAGGACGGATTGGATGGAGGGAAGGGCAGGGGGCGTGAGAGTTGGCCGTGAGTGATTTGGAGGGTTGGAGATGAAACGGCTCATACAGCGCAAATTGTCCATCTTACGTTGATGCCGAACGCCTCCTCGCGTGGCGGCGTCTAGTACATAGGCAGATGACATCAAGACGCATCTAGCAATACCACTCTCTCCATCTAATGTAGAAGGCCTCGTCTCTGCGACGTACCCCCATCTATCTAAAGCTTTTGATACCCTCGCACGCTATGCTTCACGGCCGACCCTCGCTTCCCACACATCCCTTACACCTTAAGACTCTCCCCCGCCTCCTCAACCGCCTTAACCAGCCCCTCCACAGTCCCTCTAGTCGTCTGACCATTGACCACAACCCTGAAAAACCTCCCGTCCTCACCAGGAGCATAATCCGTCATAAACCCCTTTGGAATCAGCGCCTTCGTCACTTCCTCAGTAGTCTTACTATTCCTCTCCGTGCACCCTTCCCCGGCCTGCTTCTGGAAGTAAAAACACACCTGCAAGCACGGCGGCGGGTTCTCAGAAACCAAGGTGAATTCGGGGTTACGGGCGATGAGGTCCGCGAGGTGTGCGGCGGCGTCGAAGCCATTTTCGATGTAGGCTCCGATTCCTTGGGTACCGTAGTAGATCCAGGGAAGGGCGAGTTTGAGGCTATCGCCGCGACGGCCGCATTGCGGCGTGAGGTCTGCGAGGTCCCAGACTTCTTTGAAGTCGTGTTGCTGGTTGGGATGGGCGTCGGGGGCTTCGCTGTTGACGGCGCTTTGGTCCACGCCGTTGCTTGCAGGCGCCTCGTCGTCGTCGTCGTTGGCGTGGAAAAGGTAGCCAGCAGGCAAGGTCATACCCTTATGAAACTTCCGCATGTCTTTGCCCAGCAAGAATGAGCACGTCGTGGGGATCCCAATCATCTTGTGCGGACACAGCGCAATCGAATCCGCGCGCTCGGTGCCCTGGACCTTGTACCGCAACTTCTCGCTAAACACCACAGGACTCCCCCACGACCCATCCACGTGCAACCAGAGCCCATGTTTCTTACAGACATCCGAGATCGCCTCAAGCGGGTCATAAGACCCCAGCACCGTCGTCCCCGCCGTCGCATTGACATAGAAAGGCGTCTCCCCTTCCCGCTTCGCCACCGCAATCATCTCGTCCAAGGCCTCCGGCCGCATACACCCCTTCACATCCACAGGCACGCTGCGCACAGCGCTGGATCCAAAGCCAAACATCTGCGCCGCCTTCTCAAGGCTATAATGCCCGTGCGCCGAAGTAAACAACACGAACTTCTTGCCCCCATAACCCTCGGATTTCGTCTCGGGAAACATGACATTCCGTGCAATGACAATCGAAGACTGATTCGCCGCGGAACCTCCAGGCTGCGAGACGCCTCCGGCATAAGGCCCCGTCAAACCGAAGAGCTTCGCCAAAGCCTTCGCAGTCTCCTTCTCAATCACCGTCAGCGCGGGCGAGACTTGATAGACATGCAGGTTAGTATTCAAGGAGCTCAGCAGCAGGTCCGCCGCAAGGCCAATCGGCGTGGTCGCAGCATATAATTTATCGAGGAAGCCTTGGTCCCAGGTATTGACGCTGTAGCGGAGGACATCCTGGGCCATTTCTAGGGCGCCGGCTTTGCCTTGGCCTTGGGTGGGGAGGTTGACGTCGAGGAGTTGGCGGAGCTTTTTCGGGGGGTGGTGCTCGACGAGGACTGTGCGGGGGCCTTGGCCGGGCTGTTGGAGGCCGTGGCCGCTGGCTTTGGTGGCGGCATCTTCGTCGGCGGCGCGGATGAAGGGGATTACGAGGGCTTTGATGGAGGTTAGGAGCTGGTGGGATCGTTCTCTTTAGCGGAGGTCTGGGGATGCGTGGCGAACTGTTCACAAGACTTACGTCGTCGGCTTCGTCCGCTCTTTGTACTGGCTTCGGCTTGCCAGCAGCAGGTGAAGTGCCGTTAGTGGACATTTCTGACAGTTGTCGTATGAAAGGATTCGATATACGACTTGAAAGGGGGTGATATGGCAGGATTTACACGAAGGAATTGATTATACAGATGGCTATAGAGCACGTCGGGTGGACCACCGCTCGTGCTGCTTGCGCTTTACGAAAGAAAAACAGCGCAGTGATGACATCCTGCATCCGGGGTATCTCCGCTTTTCCGGGCCTTGCCGATAGCGTAATCTAGTTGATGATGATGATCAAAACGAAAAGGAGCCGTTCGGTACCTCCTAACGCAAGGTGGTGTTGGGTGGTGTTGGATAGTGTGGTGTGGCCTTGAAGAGAGCACCAGTCTGCAGCTGCATTCAGCTCGACGCTGTAGCTGCAGCGGGTTGCTCAGCATTAGCCCCCGACGCCCTCATATTCGCCGGTCTCCCCCCCTCCTTGGCCGCCTTCTTCGCCACGTGCTTCTCGCGCGCCAGCTGCAATGGCGTCTTCCCAGCCCCATTCTCCTGCTTGTTCAGCTCGAGCTCCGCAAAGCTCTGAAACCCGTCGTTGCTCGCCTTGATCTTGCTCTGCCGGATCCATTCGCTCCTCTTGCGCTTGTAGATGTCCATCTTCCAGTTTTTCCACACGGCTCTTCCATGCGATGACTCGCGCAAAGAAGCCTCATTCTCTGCTAGCTCTTCCGCTATACGCTCCCGGATGAACGCCAAGCCATGTGTGCCCTCCCAGATACAGTCTACTACGTGCGATGCGGACGGGTCGACAGACATGTTGCCAATATGGCTGTAGAAGCGCTGCACGAGCTTTCGTCTCGCGATGATCGATGCGTTCTTCGTCGTGAGGGATGCTTGGAGTGTTCGGGTTGCGATCGGGTCTTTCGCCATCTGTACAAGCAGCGGCACGTCAAGCGCGACGATACTGTCGAGTATGAGGCCACTCAGGGAGCCGGGCACTAGTAGCATTGCCTGAGCCAGAAGATTGAAGTGGACTTTGTTCGGGTCGCTAGGGCGTGAGATAGGGTCTGCGCTCTCTTCAGCACTGCCTTGGACACTGTCATGCGGCATCTCTCGACTGTCAGAGTTGGTGTTGTGTGCATTCCCGAACTTGAGCAATTTCTTGATATCAAAGTCAGAAGGTCCTCGGAAAGCAGAGTCGATCTGGACGGCAATCGCTTGCGTATCGACGTCACGGATCACGCAACGCTCGATCAAAGTCCTGATGACCAATGTGCGATTGCGCTCCAGCAAGCTAGGTATTGTCGGTATCAGCGCCTCATGCGCCTCGAACAGGTCATCCTTGCCAGCCCTTTCCAGCACGCGACAGACGACATAGCTGGCAATCTCGTTGCGTGCCAGCGAAGCCAGCTTCTCCTTGAAGTACTCCTTATTCAGACTTTTGAACATCTTTGCTGGTGCATGGCGCACGATCTGCTCGACCAGGTGAGACCCTACGGCATCGTAGATCATACTGTTGATGAAGATGCCACTCGCGTTGTCTGCTGTGATCGGGTCGTCTGGCAGCAACTTCCGCACAATCGAAGCCTCATCTTTCCCTCTCTGTTTGCCGAAGTGTGTAAGCTCAAGCTTGAGCAACAATTGCAATGTCGGGTTGGCATTTGGATGTGTCGCAAGCGCTCGTAGTTTGTCGGTGTCGAGTCCCGCGACGCTCTGAGCGATCAGCTTCTCCAACCCCTGCGAGAACGATTTCGGTACACTTCTCGACTTGACTTGCGGCTGCTCGCGTCCAATTCCTTGCACCGATACGCCTTCCTTCTTGCGACTTTGCAGCAAGGATTTGGTCGAATCTTGATCCAGGGGCTCGCCAGCTAGTACCACCAGAAGCACCCGCAGGACGTGCGACGCATAGGCATCGGTCATCAGGAAGCCCACACTTCCCTCGAGCTCAGAAAGCGTGTGCAAGAATAGGTTCTCCATCGAAACGTAGATCTCATCCGGCGAAGACCCATTTTGGTTGGTGCTCGGAGACAGCAACTCATCCGTAGCGACAGGAGCGGCGCGCAAGAACAGCGCCTCGCAGCAGTGTGATGCAAACCGATGTGATACAAGATGTATGAAGCTATATGGAGTTAGTGACTGATGCGTGTTCCAAGCGAGGGCGGATTTCTACTCACTTCCCATTGAAAGCCTGGAAGAGCTGCTTCAGCTGAGCTGAAGTCGAAAGTTGTATGAGTCGTTCCATCAATCTTGAGCAAGACTGACTATGAACAATCTTAAGCTCTTTGCCTTGAGCCTCCTTGTAGACGTTGGAAAGGAACAGATCGCGTTCCTCAGGAGTACCGAACGAGTTCAACTCCAGCATCTCGTCAGCGCGCTTGAAGTACTCCTGTTCCTCCTCGTCCAGCATGCCAAAGAAAGCCTTTTCCACCGGCGGATACGCCTGATCGAGCGACTCATCCAGAGGCGGCAATGGGAGGAAATCAGCCTCCTGCTGTTCACCATCGGTCGACTTGCGTCGCTTGCTCGACTCATCGGCAGCCACATCGACCTCGTCATCATACTTGCGCTTTCCCATGCGCCTGCCGCGCTTCTTGTTCTCTTGAGGCATGCTCGCAGCGTGTCAAGGAAGTACAACAACAATTCCGCAGAGCCGCGCAGAAGGCGCGTTGCTGGATAGATGCAACAGGAAGTAGCAAGATGATTGATACTGAAAGTCAAGTTAGGTCGAAGGAGGCGGAAGTGTAAATGGAAGAGCGGCAAGTCGGCGAGAGAGAGAGAGAGCGTCTAGAGAAGCAAATACCACATACGTGGGGCCGCAGCAGGCGAGTGCGTTGCGCCTCTGAACCTAAACGGCCAACAGGTGCAGGTGAGGGCGGAAAAAGCTTGGAAAGGGAAAATTCGCCGGGCTGAGACACGAGCCCCAGATCGAATCTGGAGATCTGGGTTCGGCAATCGTCTGGCGATCGATTTGTGATCGCGGCTTGCAGGTTGGGCGGTTGGAGATCGCAGGGGGGGCTATAGCGATGATACACCGTGCATTGTAACGACACGGGGACCTGTACTTCAAGAAACAACAAGGTAACCATGGACGGTGTACTTAGATTCGCACGTGACTGTAGGAGACAAGGAAAGCTGGAAGTCAACTACGTGCTAGTCCCAGATGCATCCCGTGTCTACTTTAGTAGACCATCATCAGACTTCCCACCTAGGTAACATCGGGCATTTGATGATTTGCCTAGGCGCCCGTCCGACCTGGTCCTAGCTGCAGTGAGTGCTGGTGGAGTAGAGTAAAAGTACCCGATTGCACCGGCCCTTAACCCATCTTCGCTATTACGTGGCCCGTTTGCTTCTCAAACACCTCATGCCCGCACATGCCCACGAGATCCCGTCGTCGTGTTTAGCTTCAGCTCTGGACGAGCCGTGATTATTATGTATAGGGGGTCGGGGATTTCGCTGTCATCGTACAGCACATCCCACCAACCCATCCCCCGCCCGGCCCAGGCCTGCAGGCGTCAGCCGCCTCGTGTCAAGTGTCATGCAATGGGAGGAGAATCCTGTCGTGCTTCGTTGGGCTGCATGAGCTTCCGTCGGAGCCTACATTCATACGATCGACATCGTTACACCCATACCAACCGAACGTAAAGGAGCAAGACGCGAGCTTTGCGCAAATCCACCACCCGGGTAAGCTGTCATCGGCATTTTTGTCCAAGACAGGCCAAGCACGCATTCTTCGTCTACAAAGCACCTACCTATTAAGATCGAGGCGGCCCCCGCTTGCCAGCCTGAAACATTCAGCTGGCATCTAGGCGTTTCTGGCTCGGGACGCCGACGAGCTACGATCTATCCGCCTGATAGCCAATAATGCCAGCCATGTATCGCTCATGGATGAACGAGACGCACAGGCGGACGGCGATTACGATCCGTCCGAACATTTCCGCACCTCGCCCTTCCTTTTCGTGAGTTTCTAGGTGAGGTCGGATTGAGCGGCACAGACTGCTGAGACGTGGGCTTCCATCTGAGAAACGGCGAGACGAGAGGCGTTACCGATCGATGGTGACTGAGTTGAGACAATGCCTTTACGAGGAAGTGTCGCGGCACTTCGGACTCGTGCCGCGATCACTGCAAGGTAAGGCGGATGGGAGGCGGAGAGGGAGTCTTGAGTAGTGGTCAAAAGCAATAGCCTCGCTCTTGGTGCCGATTGAAACCCTTTCCACCTGCGCTCGTGGAGCAGAGCTGCACCACAGGTAGGGAGCAGGTAGCAAGCAGACCGTCAAACTCGATCGTGGGAACAACTGGAGATCGTACTGGACGCCCGCGCATCCTACTTTCCTTCTAGAATATCTCCACAAGTTGTTTCGATCCAGAGTCCAGACCGCAGCCCCTCGCGCCCTTCCACGTCCGTCAGCAGCAGCGTCTAATGTTCCCGAGCAGCCTATGTCCATGTCTGAGGTACGCAGAAACCCGATTCAAACCCACCAATTGAAGCAGAAATAGTAGTACAGGCAGCACGCCGAACCAACAGCGATGGGGCAGGCAAGTTCCGTCTGTTCATATACAGCGTTGTCTTTCCATCCTTCGCCATGCGCTATGCAGTTACGTAACATACACTCATCCGGCACAACACCCTTCATCCCACACGAAAGGCTACCTACCGCCCGCGCGAAGGCATGCCCCTCCCTCTTCCCCTCATAGCCCTCTGCGCAGCGCCCGGCGGCAACCCACGTTGCGGCGCCTGCGGCTGCTGCGACTCCTGGTTTTTAATCGTCTCATCAACCGACAATATCAAACAACTCGCTTCCACCGCCGCCTGAATCGCGTTGATCTTGACCAATGCAGGTTCCCACACAAATGCCGCGAGGTTGTCTCGGATGCCCTCGTTCTCAAAGTCCACGCCAGCCCAGATGTTGCCTTTCCGGTGCTCCACGCGCATGCGGTTGAGGATGTCTGTTGCATCGAAGCCGGCGTTGTCGCAGAGTTGTCTGGGGATCACTTCGAGGGCTTTGGCGAAGCTCTTGATGATGGCTTGCTGCTTGTGCGGCACGTTCTTGTCTGCAAAAGAATGCAGGTATGCCGACACCTCCATCTCGCACGCACCGCCGCCGGCAACGATGGTGTTGTTCCTGATCGCGCGCTTTACAATCATAATAGCATCGTGGAGCGAGCGATGAACCTCGGCGATGAATTGGTCCGCACCTCCTCTGAGGACCAGTGTGCAAGTCTTCGCCTTGGGGCAGCCTTCGAAGAAATTGTATCGCTCGCCACCGATCTGTCTTTCCTCGAACTTCGCGCACGTCCCTAGGTAACGAGGCTGGATGTCGGAGCATGTGCTTTGTACGCTGGCGCCTGTCGCTTGGCAGACACGCTCGAGGTCGTCTGAAGCTACGCGGCCAGCGCAGAAGATGTCTCGGTCCGCAAAATACTGCGTCGCAAGGTCGCCTATCGGTAGTTTGGACAGTATCACTTTGGCGCCGGTCTTATAGAGGGCTTCCATTTTGTCGTAGATGATGCGCCATTCAGCGTCCACGATGGCTTGGTATTCAGACACCTGCTCCACCCGAATCTCGGCGTTGTCCTTTTCGCTCTTGAGTTCCAGCTCGACGTTCAGACAGACGATTGAAGGGTCTGCGAAGGATTTGGGCTGCTGTTCGAAGCCGGCGTATGAGAAAGTCTTCTTGAACGCCACGCCGTTGACGAAGAGAGAATCTTGTAACGCGCCTCCGGTGATCTTTTTGATGCCAATGAGCTTTTCGTTCAGGTCATCCTGATCGAGGGACAGCACCGCGTCCACCACCACTGTGGGACATATTAGCTTATGTACCCTGCATTCTTCGGTCATCATACGTACTTTTTGTGAAGAAGTCGGCATTCCGATGTATCAGTTTACTGCTCATTGCCGTCGCCGCTAGCTTCCTCAGTGTCTCTTTCTGATTGGTCTCCGTGGTATTGACCGCAATTTCCTTGATCTTGTTCACTGCCATGGTACTCGCTCTTCTCAGCCCCTTGATCAAGATCTGGCTGCTGACGCCCTGCTCTACGTGCTCCTTGATCTCTTTCAGAACTTCTCCCGCCAGCACCACCACAGAAGTTGTGCCATCGCCTACTTCGGCGTCTTGTGACCGTGCTATGTCGGTGAGAATGCGCGCTGCGGGGTGTACAATGTCTAGGAGCTTCATGACGGTCGCGCCGTCGTTGGTGATTGTTTGCCTGCCATTCTCGTCGACGAGGAGGAGGTCACCGCCGTAGGGACCGAGTGTGGACTTGATGGTGGATTGGACAGCGAGGCAGGCGTTGATGTTGGAGATGATCTGGCCGCGACCCTGGGATGCATCGGTGCCTGCGATACCCAGTCAGCACAGCAGCTTGAGGAGACAATCGTCTCGTTCCGGTTTTGCTTTACCCTCTTTGAGAACGACAATCGTTGGGGTCTGCCCTCCGAATGACATCTTGGACAAGGAGATATGACGATGTAATGACTGCGCGCAGACTGATCCCTTGCCCAACTTTTATGCTGCGGTGGTGGAGGGTCGGGAGGGTGTATGGTATAGAAACGTGTAATCCTCTCGCCTGAGCTCAAGTTTCACGCGCTTTGCCCAGGTGAAGCTCGCGTCTCCAAAATTCGCGAAGTATAGCTGCCTCAGGCTGCAAATCTACCTAGTTGAGCATTGGAGAGCATTCAGTTGTGCCCCACCTTCACGTGCGGTCTACAGCACGATGCAGCTTCCGTTCTGGCCAACCACCAGCAAGATCCATGCAGCTATCAACGCCCTGCGCTCGCAACTTCCAGGTTTTATTGCGGGATGATGACCACAAAGTACGGCAGGATTGCAGACCCTACGTAAGGCAGGCGTCAGGCAAAGGTAGGCATTATCCTCCCTCTTTTCCTCCTTGCCCTACCTTACTTCTACCTCTCCAAACCACCTTACCTACTTTCAACCAAGACCAAGAAGCAGTCTCTCAGCCTTTGAGCATCAACATCCCCAAGAAACAACACTCAGCAACCATGTCTGCCCAAGGCGGTGCCGGAAAGGTATCATTCTCCATGTCTCAGCTTGACTGAGATCAGACTGACACCGTCTGTAGCAGGACTACGGCGACAAGGGCCTCGAGGCCGTCGAGAAGAAGGTCGGACAGAGCACTGGTCACCAGGTCGACCCGAACAAGATGAGGGGCACCAACGAGAAAGTCGTACGTATTTCTCCCAAACCATGTTGCTGGTCGATATCGGCTAACACGCAGTGGCAGACCGACAAGGCGCGTGGCATGTTCGAGAGCGTAAGTTGAATAATCCACCTCGTATAACATTGGTCCGGGCTGACGAGACGAAGTCTACGGGCAAGAACGTGCCGGACAAGGTGTCGAACTAAAGTAGACGCTTGCAACGACGGGATGCAGGATGGAACGCGAGGAGTGCAGCGCAATGGAATGATGTTATTCCACAGTCCTGCAATACCTCCTAAGGTCCAGCAATGAATGAACCTAGTCAAATCATGCTTTACGCAATTCCTTCAACAACCACTCTCTCGTCAGCGCCTCTGTGCTCTCCGAATTCTTGTGCTCCCGCCACTCGCTACTGAGCCTGTAGATCTCAAACGCAACCTCGAACACAATCAAGATGATGATATACCACTCCAACTCCGTCGAGTGCTTTTCACTTAGCCTCTCGCGCAGCACGGCGGCAATCTCTGACGCATAGTCCATGCGCTCGTTCAGTGTCTTGATCCTCACGCCGACATCCAAGGCGCGGCCGACTTGCTCGTAGTAGGTTTCTAATCCCAGCTCGTGCGGACTGTCCCAGAACAGGTCGGGCAGGGAGTCCGTGAGTTCGCTGTAGAGATTGAGCTGGGCACGGATGTGAAGCAGCTCGCCAGTCTTACGGAGAATGAACTCCCGGCCGAATTTGAGCTTGGAGCCTTTACTTAGAGTGATGGGAATGGAGCGGGTAGTTTCGAAGTAGTTACTTAGCATGTTTTCCAAGACGGCTAACTTGGTGCTGCGCGCGAGAGCAGAGGAGAAGGCGATTTTGGCCAGGATGTCGTCGACTTCGCGGCGCGGTTGACCTCCATCTTCGTGACTGTCTGATGTGCCCTGGTCGCTTGAAGTCACAGTATGATGTTGCGGCTCAGAGGAGGTTGCTTTGGTGCCGAGGATGATAGTGTCGCCTACAATCTTGCTATGCTCGCGCGTAGCGTCTTCGACGTAGGCTAGGTCTTCGGCCTCCAAGCGGTCGAGGTGGCCTTCCTCAGCCGCTTTGGGAGCCAGGACGCGCTCTACGATGTGATGCGCAAGCTTCTCAGAGACGTTCCAGGTCACAACACTCCCGCTTGGAAAGACAAAGACATCGCCCGCTCCCATTGCCTTGTTCTCTCCCGTCGCCTCATCTCGGACTAGGAAGTTCGGCGTCTGTACATGCAGCACCTGCGGAAAGAGGTCTGTCGAGTACGGATCTGGCTCGTAGCCTTCCTGCTGCAGGACATGTTTGGCAATGTGTAGATTGTATGTCTCGGCGGCACAGTACGCCGTTACGTCCTTGGTTTCAATCTCAGGATCTACGTGCGCGCGCTTGCCTCGTCCTTTGATGACCTTGCTGGATCGTTGTGCTTCGAGCGCTACCCGCCGTAGTGAGGTCGGAGAGGTCTGGATGCGAGCTGCTGCTTTGCGCTTGGGTGTTTTCTCCTTTCCGCCATCCTGCTCCGATTTCTTGCTACCGTCACCTTGCCCCTGGTGTGTAGTAGTTGAGAATCGCTGGCTCGTTATGTGAGCAGAGTTCGAGCCGTTTGTGAGGATTTGGTGGGGCTGGTGGACGGTATGCTGTGCACAGCTTCGTCTCGAGACCAATCCCCTTCCTCTGACGACCGCGCCGAATGCAATCCACGTGTGCCTCGCCGACGCCATCTCGACCACAAATCTGTGTTTTGTGCTTGTTGCAAGCAATCGCTTCTCGCCTCATTTGTCTCCAGTTCGAGCACCCTTGCATGTGTCTCGGCTAGCAACTTGACATCACTTCCGAGCCGCATCACCAACTCCGACGTCAGCGTGCTCCTCTCCGCTTGCACCATACACATTGAAAAGCTCTCATCGATGCCTACGACATGTCCGCCGGTGTCGACGCGAGCGACGAACATGGTATTGAGCTTCCGCCGCCCGCGGTAGCATCCACCGCCCAAGAGCAGCAAACCAACAATGGTGCCGCCGACACAGAACCCGAGGAAGAGGAGGGCGAAGAGGAGGAGGATGAGCCGAAGCTGAAGTATACAAAGCTCACCGGGAGCCTTTCTGGCATCTACCGCAATAATGACTCTACTTCCGCGTTCGCGGTGGCGGGTGACAAGATGGTCGTGGGCACCCACAGCGGCAATGTTCATGTCCTAGCTCTGCCCAGTCTAGAACTCATAAGGAGCTACCGCGCGCATTCAGCAACCACTACAAGCGTTTCTGTATCGCCTGTACCGCCTGCGCCGTCCACGGTCAAAGCGCAAGACGGCAGCATTCAGGTCCTTAGCGCCTCGGGGCAGCAGGGCAGGACGCAAAGCATTCGCGATAGTACGAGCACCACTGCCAGCCCGCGGGCTCCACGCGGAAGTCAACCTCAACCAGCACAAACCGTAGCGAACACGCCGAGTAATCAGATCTACATAGCAACCTCCTCTATCGACGGCCATGTCTGCATCTCGTCTCTCACCGATCCGAAAGATGTCCAACTCCGGAACTTTGCGCGTCCTGTGCAAGTCGTCGCGCTATCGCCAGACTACAAGAACGACCGTACATATCTTTCTGGCGGATTGGCAGGCCAGTTGATACTTACGGTGGGCGGCAAGGCGGGCGTAAGCGCCGATGCTAACACCAATTCTGCTGCAGCAGCCGCTTCGGGTTGGCTTGGCAGTCTTGGTCTTGGAGGTGGCGGCGGAGGTCGAGACACGGTGCTTCACAGTGGAGAGGGAAGCATTAGCACGATCAAGTGGAGCACTAGTGGGAAATGGGTAGTCTGGGTCAATGAGGAAGGCGTTAAGATCATGCGGTCGCACCTCAAGCTTGGGCCTGACGAGCAGGAAGACGCTTGGAGGCGTATTGCGCATGCTGCAAGACCGAATCGAAAGGTCTGGCAGGACATGGCTGGAGTGTGGAAAGCGAGGGCAGAATGGATCGATGAGAAGAGTCTCGAGTCGGATGACCTCGCTGGAAACGACAGTGAGACAGCAGCGAATGGGATGTCAAACGGCAATGGTACGGTCGACGCCACGTCAGGCCCCATACCAAAGCGGAAGAAGAAGATTGAGAAGCTGGTGGTAGGATGGGGCGACACGGCTTGGATTTTGCACGTGCAGGCTGGAGCTGGCTATACCGCGCATTCAGGACAGAAGCAGATCGGTACTGTCGACATACCACGTAAGCTCCAATTCCGTGACTGTGTTGTTTCTGGCATATCACTCTACACGCAGTCGTTAGTCGCCATTCTGGCCTACCGGACACGTGACGACGACGACAAGCCCATTGCGACGAACGAAATGCCGTCTACAGGCCGGCAACGAAATCGGCGCACCGGTCTTCGGCCACAGCTGAGGCTGGTAAATGTAACGGACGGCGCGGAGGTGGATGTGGATGAACTGCCCATCTCGAGATTCGAGACGCTTTCAGCGCAGGATTACCACCTCGGTACTCTACATATGCCTACATCGCTCCCAGAAAAAGCAACGGCCCAGCAGCGGGGCGCACTAGAGGCGGCTTGGGAGGCTGCAGGAGGCGGTTATGCCTCGAGGCTATTCAGCTCGGGCGCCAGTGTCAGGTCCTCTAGCAGTGGTGACAAGACCGAGAGGGCCAGTACTAGACAAGGGTCGATGAACAGTCCGTCACCATCGATTTCTGGAGTAAGCCGAACGCCGTCCATGCCGGTCAGGCAAGCAACCGAGGCCCATCCTTTCGTCCTGGAGTCAGGCTTGAAGCTCTTCATTCAGAGCCCGTACGACTGTGTGCTCGCGATCAAGCGCGACCTGAGCGACCATCTGGAGTGGCTGCTCGATCACGAGCAGTATCAGCACGCATGGATACTCATTGATGATCACCCAGAGATCGCGGACATTGCGACGCCTAACAGAAGCGCTCAAGGTTCACAGCCTCCTTCGCCCTCCCGCGCAGACAGGAGCCTTGCGGATTTCTTCGCCGACTCGGACTCTCACATGACGCTCTCTGCGACCCAGAGCCGGAGCGCCGGGCACTCATCTGCCGCTGCGAAGGAGAAACGAAGAGTGGGCGACCTTTGGTTACAGCAGCTTGTTGCAGATGAAGATTGGGAAGAGGCCGGTCGCGTGGCAGGCAAGGTGCTCGGCACGAGTTCGAGATGGGAGCATTGGGTCTGGACCTTTGCTCAAGCTAACAAGTTTGACGAAATTACTCCCTACATCCCGGCGGCGAGAGCTGAGGCCAGCGAAAAGGTGCTGCCCAGTATGGTATACGAAGTAGTGCTCGGGCACTACATCATGAGTAGCCCGCAGCGAGTTGGCGAGCTGTTGGAGATGTGGGATCCGGAACTCTTTGACGCAAGAAGTGTTATCACGGCCATCGAATCACGACTGGATGGTGGCGAGGTGGCCGAAAAAGGCGAGGATGACGACTGGAAGATACTCATGGAAAGTCTGGCGAAGCTTTACTTGGCTGACCGTCGTGGACTAGAGGCTCTGCGCTGCTGGATTCGGTGTCAGAACGCTGATAAGGCTTTTGAGATGATCAAGTCTGAGAAGTTAATGGATGCCGTCTCGGATGATGTTCCTGGGCTCTTAATGCTAAGAATCAGCAAGGCGCAGATGCGCTCAGCCGCCCTCAGCGAGCTGGCAGAAGCCAGTAGCGAAGCCGTTCAACTCCTGGTCGAGGAAGCTCATCGCGGCACGGTGACCACCGAGGCTGTCATTCGCCAGCTCAACCGTAAAGGCGCATTGTTCCAACCTTTCCTATTCTTCTACCTTCGTGCTCTCTGGCACGGCGCAGCCAACCGTCAAGAAGACACCACACCGCGCCGCAAGTTCGATCGTAAGATCGAGGAAGGCCGTGCCTTTGTAGAAGACCACGCCGATCTGGCAGTCGCACTATTCGCGGAATACGACCGCGAACTCCTCATGGCTTTCCTCCGAGCAAGCACCTTGTACAATTACGACCGTGCTGCTGCGATTTGCGAGCAGCGACACTTCATCCCGGAGCTGGTTCATATCTTGTCGAAGACTGGGCAAACAAAACGTGCGCTCTTCCTCATCATTGGCGAGCTTGGCGACGTCAGCCAGGCTATCAGCTTTGCGAAGGACAATGGTGAGCTCTGGGATGATTTATTGGATTACAGCATGGACAAGCCACGCTTTATCAAGGGTCTACTTGAAGAGGTTGGGACGGCTATGGATCCGGTCAAGATGGTGAGACGAGTGCCGGAAGGCCTGGAGATCGAGGGGCTCAAGCATGCCATCCAGAAACTGGTTAGAGAGTATGAGATCCAGTATTCCATCTCGGAAGGCGTAGCGAAGGTGTTGAGGGGAGAGGTGGCGATGGGAATGGACACGCTTCGAGCTGGTCGGAAGAAAGCTGTGCATTTCGAGGTTGCCCACGAAGGGTCTGTTGACATCGATCTCGCTGTCAAGGATGTTCCGACGACGCTACCGGAGGACCATGAGATTTTGCCGGTCGGCGGCAGGAGAAAGGTAGAAAGCAAGACAGTGAAGCCAGGGCACTGTGTAGGGTGCGGCGACCCGTTCAGCGAAGAAGGTAAGCCATCGCGCCATGATCCCAGCGGCGACGACATCAATACTGACATACGGTACACAGAACAAGAGCCGCTCATCGGCTTCGCTTGCGGGCACGTCTACCACCTCACTTGCCTCCTCCGGGCCAACCCCGAAACGGAAGACGAAGACAAGATCGAGCGTCTGCTCGATCAACTAGGCCGCGGCAACAGCGACAGCGACCCATACACCGGACGGAGTGTCGGCGCTAAAGTGGCGCATGCACATATTATTAAGAACGTGGTCCAGGGCGGATGCAGATACTGCTCCATACCTGACGGAGCATGACGATGATTGTACAACCTTTGGACTTGGGGGCTATCGTGCATTGTTTGATTGCTAGCGAGGCGTTAGGCGTCATTCTGTCAACGGAAAGGAAGGAAAAGATCTGCATTTGCTTGGAGTATAAGAAGCGAGCTCGTCAGATACCCCACGTGCTATGTAGAACGGCAGGAAAGGAGATTCGGCCTGTACAGTACTGCGGCAACATCACTCCAACCAACGCCGGTGTGTGGTTCACATTCGTCGCTTCCATTGCTCATAACGGCGCTTCATGACTGACAACGTCTAGACCTTGGCTTCATGCAGTCGAAGCGTTACCGGCTTCCCCGGGCAGTTGGTCAAACCAAGATTACTAGTGACAGGTCCCTCGAGCTCGTGCGCGCTCGCCGGGGCGATGTTGTCGAAGCGTTGCAGCAGCCGTACTGTAACGTAGCTCGCCTCTGTGAGAGCGAATTGCTGGCCAATGCAGATGCGCGGTCCACCGTTGAAAGCTATCGTCACAAAGTCAGCATACAGCCTTTGACGGCACTTCAACCTTGACTCTCTGGGTAAAAAGGTACTTACGAAGAAACTCCCAGCCCGGCCGCCTGCCCTGAAACCGCTCCGGCTTGAACTCCCCGGCATCTTCGCCCCAAAGGTCTTTCCGGCGATGCATCACATGGACAGAGTAACTGACATCAGTCTGAGGCTTGATATAGACGGGCGAATTGCCATCTGGCCCACCACCGCGCGGCAGCGTCGTAGCCTTGTTCGAGCGACGCGCATTCCCCGGCACCACGGCCCAAAGCCTCAGCGTTTCGTTCAGGCAGTGCTGCAGGTACTGGCAGCCTTTGAGCGTGGTGAAGGAGATTTCCTGTGGGTTGTCATAGGCGCCGAAAGTTTCCAAGATGGTTTGGTGGAGTTTGGTGAAGATTTCCGGGTGGCGGAGGAGTTCGTGGAAAAGCCAGGAGAGGAGGGAGGCGGTTGTGTCGCGGCCAGCGAGGAGGATGTTGAGGAGTTGGGCGTTGAGCTCGACGGGATCTTGGGTTTGTTCGGCCAGAGCTTCTAGGAAAACATATTTCTCTTTGCCTTGGCCTTCTTCGGCTTTCTTTTCTTGGGCCTGGCTTTTTTTGAGGGCGAGGTTGACGTAGTGATCAACGAATCCCCGAACGATCTTGTTGTCGTTCTGGTATTCTTTCGGGTTAGAGGTCCACCACAAATTGCCTCGGCGAAAACGTCGGGCAATGTGTCGCTGGGCGCTGTCGAAATGACGGGAGAAGGCAATCTCGTCCTTTTCCTTCCGTTCGCCCTTCTCGGCCAGCGCTCCAGCCGCTTCGTTGATCTGGCTGTCGACCGACTCGCCAAACAAGAACTCGGTTGCAGAGTCGATGGTCAAGCGAAAGAAGAGCGTTTGGATGTCGATCTCGGGAGTCCAGCCATCGCTTCCAGCCTTCATGACCTTCAGGAGGTTCTGCACGTGCCGCTCTTCCAGGTCCAGGTCGGATACCTGGTTGCGCAAGAAGTTGGGGCGTAACATGGCCCGGCTATGCTCCCAGGCTTTGCCGTCTTGAACAAAGATGCCGTCACCGAGCGTCTGGCCCATGTTGCCTCTTCGCGGACTTCCTAGGTCAAAGTCGTCGAACTGCGTCGCGAGCAGGGCCTGAATGTTCTTGGGATCCGAGGTGACGTACATCGTTTGACCGAGCAATGATTGTTTGTACGTGGCGCAATTGCGGCCAGTAATCCTGCTCATTTCACGCTGTCGCTCGATCATGAAATCTGGAAACAACTGCTGGCGGTCCGCGTTCCCCATGGCTTTGAGGAGTTTGAATCCCATGAAGCCGCAGTCCGGGTGCTCGACAGCATCTTGACAGTGTAACTTTGCCGCATTTGCTGGGAAACGTAAGTGAGTGGACTCGGGCTAAGGTTGATATGAACACACCTGCGTGTCTGCGATTCTGAACGATCCACGAAATAGCCTGGTAGAGCAGTGCTGCAACGAAGCCCCAGATGGCGAGGGGAGCAATGGCGTGCATCATTGCAATGACCGATGGTCGATGGCGACTACGTGGCTGCTGAAGTAAGTCTTGGATGAGGAGTGAATCTGTGACTTTTTGCTGCTGTCTGTAGGGAGACAGTAGTATAACAGGTTCTTAGCGATGCGTCAATTAGTAGAGGCTGCAACGGAGGGATTGTTGTTCCACTACCGTGCCTGAAGTTTGAGTTGCAGGTGGGCAATGTGTATAAGCCCGCGTGCGCAGACAATGCAACTTGGATTTTAGCGACCAGACACAGTCAGCTGAATTGACCGGTCAATTTGCACGCTCGCTGGCACCTCCTGCACGACTAGACGACTGGTTGACTGATTATAAGGACGGCTTAAATCATCTCGCCGGCTTACGGCCGTTCGTCCTTTCAGTAGGGCCACGAATGACGTTGTGAGGACCTCGGGAACCTAAACGCACATGTTCCCCCGCTCCGATGACAAGGACCCATGAGTGTGAGAGCAGCCCGTCTGCGAATCCCCCAAAAATCCACCCATGCACCTCAATCCAACAACAGGACACCTTACGGGCGTATCACCCACTTGTCGCTCTACGAAGATACCTTGCCTAATCGCGGTCTACGTCCACGTTAGCTCCGCCTCGAGAGACTAAGTCTTAAAGAAAGGAGGTACCCAGGTACTCGCCAACCCAAGACGCCGCGATGCTGCGATATCTAGTCAGCACTCCTGAGGCCTACGCCTACCCTCGTCGTCTCCGCGTAGCCTGTGGAAATTCGAATCTTGCCATAGTCAAGTGGCTCAACAGAGAGAGTTGATCAAGCAAAACCTACCCTACGATCCTCGTGATGCGTGTGCACGATAACTAAAACGCTCTGAGCAGCATAAGCGGATAGCTAGACCCAGACGATGGTCAGACTCGGGCCATGGGATAAGTGCATCTTTCGCGTAGCATCTCTCTGATTTGGAAGACTCACATGATGTACTAGCGCCGCCTCCATTCCCGGCACACCGTCTATCTAAGGAGAGAAATATCTCATCTCCTTCGGGGTGTTCCATCCAAGAGTGAGACTATATGGCTACGCCCGAGTTCTGCCGCCATCACCCGAGCAGTCTTGCCCGACTTGTCTGGCTTGTCAGGGTCAGCGCCAAACTCGAGGAGCTTAGCAAGAATGTCTCCCCTGCTAAGCGCCACTGCCTTATGCAGCGGAGTTCCCAGCACTTGTAGGTAGGTCCATGTTGGCAGGACACCGTCAAATTCACTCTGGTTCGGCGAAGCACCTCGCTCCAGCAACATCGTCAAGACCTCACTTGTGTCCTGCTCCCTGTCCACTGCCCAATGTAGGACCTGCCCGCGTTTGACGTCGCCGCCGTGCGACAACAGCATCTGAATGACCTCGACCTTTTCCTAGAAAGCAGCTCGTGACATCGGGGTGTCGTATCCGAACCCTGCGTTAGAGAGGCGCCATGGTCAAAAGCCATGAGACCATCTGTGTTTATCAGCTCAAGGAATCACCATCAACTCTTCTGCTTCGAAGACCTACCCCAGTGCAGACGGACCGTTGACATTATTCTCAACAGGCCCGTTGAGATCCCGGCCATGCCACAGGAATGCCTCAAACATTGCTGTATATCCGGCCATGATGGCTCTCTTTACCGGGAATGGTTTTCTGCGCCTCACCGACAAGAAGAGCGATACAATGTCGAGTCTATCGTACTGCAAGGCTATAAGGAAGGCTGATCCCGTGAAGAAATGGTGAATTATTCCTGTCTGATCGAGCATGGAAGGGGTCGTTTGTCACTTGGTAAGTATTCTGAAGATGGTGCTCAGCGACTTTTGGGCTACAGCGGCGTCCAGGTTGGCAACGGAGGGACAACAAAGGGGGCAAGTGAGCGCCGCCGGCTCCTGATAGGGGAGTTGAGGGTCGAGCATGGCATGAAACTGCGAGTCTGGTGCTCAGAGGCCTTATCTCGGTCGTTGCTGCGGATAGATCTAGCTCAAGGCTTTCGCTGCATGAGTACCTAGGTACTGTGTCGGTGCTGCAGAAGCGCTAACAGAGCATTCTGCCATGATTCTAGAAAAGGTACGAGGGGTAGGTGTGAGCTTCGCCTCAGAATCAGTACCTGCGGAACTCCCCGCCGGCGTCTGCGTTGATAGCTAACCCCTTCCCTTCAATTAGGCAACTTGGAAGGCAGCCGTGCAACCGTAGTGTTCTAGATTGAAGTAGGGCCAGGTGCGCCGCCTGCTCGCAGGACGACAATTAGGAGCACATATGTGTGGTCCGCCTCGCCACCGTGGGACATGAGATGCTGCCCGTTCATTCTCCATGACTCTCTCACGCCTGCAATCCTAGGAGGGCTTGAGAATCGTGATCCTAGTTGACATGAGCGATGTCCAATCCTGCGACTTCTGCGACCCCGTCGAAGCGATCGGTATGCATACTAGAAGCGCTAGGTTGGTTCTGTTGATAGACCTGTTTGGAAAGTAGTGTCTTACCATACGCTAAAGGGCTGACTCTGGCTCACTGTCGACATCTTCCGCCGTTTTGTTCGTACTCATACCACTACCTGATGTACCTTAGGTAGGTACCCCACACATACGAAAACATATTTACACATGCCTACAACGATCCCCAGGTAGCTAGTTGGCTAGGTAACCTAAGAGGTACCCGAGGCGAGTGCTGTCCCGCCTGCGAATTTTTGGTCACGTCGATATCTCGAATAGGTAAGTGCTGATCAACACCACGCAGGTGAGGTCATGAACCGTCAAGGTCCTCGTTGTCGATTTGAGGAAGAGTATACAGCTGAGGCAGGTTCATAGCACGGCCATCAATGCCATGAGGATCTTCACGCCCATCACCACTCCCTGAACCCACTCACCCATCG
>NAJL01000076.1:0-94676 GCA_005059885.1 Salinomyces thailandicus | reverse complement strand
TTTTGAGAGGGCTTTTGCTGGGCTTGGGTGGGAAGGTGGTCTGGGGAGTTTGGAGGGAGGTGGGGGAGTTGAGGGGCTTGGTGGAGAAGTTGGTAGAGGAGGCGGGGGAGGGGGTGTGAGTGCTTAATTGGGGTAAGGGGGGATCGGGACCGGGAGGTGGAAGGCGGAGGCGGGCGGAGCTGCTGGGGAAACTTTGACGTCGGGCTGTGGCTGGTTTATTTGGGTGGTCGGGTGGGGGTTGCTTTTGAGTGGTGAATGCGCTTGTGCGGCGTTTGTAAGAATTTGTGTCGCGGAGCCTAGATTCGCCCGGGAATGAGGTTCGGGAAGGAAGGATACAACGGTTGCTCGGTGAAGTCGAATGGTAACAATTACTCATCTGTCCACCTGCGCGTCAAGATCCCATCGACGGACTGATAGGCTTGCGAATCTCGTGGATAGCAAATCTTGACTTTGTTTTTGGTCTCTACTCACGTTGCCCCGTCTGGACATGGGGGATCGAAATGGCTGTTCAGCATCTTGTGAATACAGCATAGGAGCAGCAGCGACAGCAGCGACAGCAGCCGCAGCATCAGGAGTTCGCCAAGGCACTGAAAATATCAGTCCCTGTTCTAAATCTGGAAAAAGACATCCTCAGTCACGGAAGCATCGAATACACATACTTTCTCAAGTTGCTTCGACAGAAGTCAAAGATCGTACCTAAGATCCATAATGCGCAAGAAACCGATGCAGTCTTTCTGAATTTTTGAGAAATATACTGTTACAATTGTACCACATGCCAGCACGCCTTTCGACGGAAGCAACCACTCTCCATCAACATCACCAGCTCAATCAAGCTATTCCCTTCCTCGACAACCTCAGGGCCACGTTGATCACACTCGCGGTGGCCAGCACATGCGCCAGACTCCTCGGCGCCGCGACGTTGAACACGTACGCCGGCCAAAACCTGCCCCAAATTCGTCAGCCGGAGCTCCCAAGATCCAAACGAAACAAACGAACAACAACCTAATCAGAAAAATTAGAGGAAGACTTACACAAACACCTTACACAAAACATGCAACCCCAGCAAATTCACCAACACCTCATCTCCCGGCGCCATCGCCTGCGTCAACGCCGCACTCAGAGCAAACCCCGGGAACATCTCCATCAAATTATAATGCGCGGAGTGCAGCCTCAGAGGCAACCCACTCAACCTCTCCACCTGCTTCCTCGGGTGACTATTATCCCTCCCCTCCTCACACGCAGCGTCCGTACCCGCGGCGGACGCCGCCCCGCTGAATGCGTAGGTGAAGGCTATGTAGAGGGTGCTGAGGGCGGCGAGCTTGCCGGTAGACGAGGTGCTGGATGTGCGGCCAAAGGTGCTGATGTAGGCGAGGGTGCGGCAGACGCCTGTGAGGGCTTGCGAGAGGAGGGTGTTGGGTTGGGCGAGCCAGGTGGTTAGTGGGATGAAGGCGAGGAAGACGCCGCCGACTGCGGCGGTGCTGAGGCCGACTGGGCGGACGACGCCGTCGGAGCGGAGTTTGGCCAGGAAGGTGTTGGAGCTGGGGGGTTTGCGGTCGTCGGAGGCGGACATTGTGGGGTGGGTGGTGGTGGGTTTGTTTGTGCGGTTGCTTTTGAAGGTGGGTGAGAGGTGGGAGGGGGTTTGTTGGGGGCTGAAATGGAGAGTCGGATAACGTGTTTGTTTGACGATGATGGATTGATTGACCCTACAAGATACTTGACTGGACCTACATCCTACCTGCGTGCCTCTGCTGCTGGTATGACGATGTGGGCATTGGCCTCGGTCGCAAGAAAGCCAATTTCCCCCTCTCGAGAGCTGTGGTTGGAGAGCCAGCTAGTCGTGCTCAAGGTGATAGCAATGATCAGTCAAATCGGCCATCACGATGTGTCACCACCGACAGGCACCAACGAGGACATCAGCATCAGAGAAAGAAGCAGTCGACCGTCTCGTCAAGCTCGTTCAAGACATTCACCTCTCGAATCCCGTGCCGTATGTAATCTTGCACGTCACGCAACAACGAGCCGAGTACAGTACGCTTGACGCCCGCTCCACCAGACGCAATCTATCACTGATCGGGAGAACATCCCTGTCAACACGCAAGGTCCCCACCTTCCGTACGCCAAAGCAACAACCCTGTCGATCTGGATCTAGGCCATGCAGAGACGAGTCAAAACTTTAGGACGTTAGTGAGGTCATGGACAATGTTGGTGAGATTTTTCGCTATGCCGTGGATAAGCTACTATTGATGAGGTAGGGATTTTATGGTTGAGCGGTGATTACCTGCATGCAATACAGAGATTGACATACGTACATGGGGTGTGATGGTAATCTGTGGTAGTAACCTATGGTGCTGGCTTGGGGGTCGTTGATGCACAAGGTGAAGTTTGATCAATAAGGGTCGGCATTGTGGCGGAAGCTGGTGGGAAGTTGTCGACGATAGGGGATAGATTGAGAGGCTTCAGGCGAAGAGACACGGAGGGAAGCAAAAATGTGCTTTTCAAGGGATTTTGCTGTGTGATCGTGCAAAGGCGTAGACGCGCTGCTGACCGATGTTGCAACGGATCTTGCATTGTACCGGAGCCTTGCCATACAATTGCGCTTGGGAAATGCGAAACATTCGCCAGACAGTAATCGAATGAAGCAGAACTGGGAGGCGTTGGTTTGATCATTGGTAATCTGGTTCTGTACACAGCTTGTACATCATGCTTTTTGCAAGTGTATCCATTCGCATCAATCTCCTCGTGACGCTGTTATGTTGATTTTCGTGCTCGAGTACGCCGACTCAGCATCGCTCGTAAGCCCCGTGACCAAACCCAACTCCCCAAAAGCTTGAGACTTCTATGCTATACATGTTCCTCGATAGGATATTCTTACATGCAGGCGGCGCCGTCGATGCCAAGCACCTTGCCGTTGATCCATTCGCCGTCCTGGGAAGCGAGGAAGCAGACGACACGGGCAACGTCGATGGGCTGGCCGACACGGTTGAGGGGAGACCAGGTAGCGGCGTACTGTAGATGATTAATTAGCGGATGCACCACATTATTTCAGAAGTTGATAAGGTGTGCTTACCTCGTCGACCTGGTCGTCAGAGAGCTTCTCGCCGCCGGGAATGTACTCGCGGCACACGGCGTGGTACATGTCGGTCTTGATACCGCCCGGGGCGATGCAGTTGACAGTGATCTTCTTGTCACCAGCGTCGATGGCCATGCAGCGGACGAAGGTCTCAATGGCGCCCTTGGAGCCAGAGTAGACAGTGTGCTTCGGCACACCCTTGGCCTGGCCGGTGATGGAGCCCATCAGGATGATGCGGCCGCCGACAGCCAGGTGCTTGTAGGCCTCGCGGGCAACGAAGTACTGGCCGCGAGTGTTGATCTTGAAAACGCGGTCCCACTCCTCCTCAGTGACGTCCTTGAAGTGGCCGAAGGACACGACGCCGGAGTTGGAGACGACGATGTCGAGCTGACCGAAGTGCTCGACGGCCTTGTCCATGAGCTTGATGGTCTCGGAGACGTTGGAGACGTCGGCCTGAAGGGCGATGGCGTCCCCGCCGTTCTTCTTGATCAGCTCGACGACCGAGTTGGCGCCGTCGGCGGAGTAGACGTAGTTGACGACGAGCTTGGCACCGCGAGCGGCGAGCTCAGTGGCCATGGTGGCACCCATGCCACGGCCGGAGCCAGTGACGAGGGCGACCTTGCCATCGAGGCGGGAAGAGGCGACGGCGGTCTGATCCATGGTTGCTAGTTGGTTGATTGAATTGATTTAAAGGATGGTGTTGAAATCGTATTGAGAGATACTGTTGATATGGACAAAGGAACCAAACCTATGAGTTCTGGAGGGGAGTGTGTCTACATATACTTCGCTGACCTCTGTCCCATGCTGTTGAGGGCACCTTAACGCCGAGCTCGCGAGACCGACCGCATTCATGCAGCATTGAACGGCCCCACACCAGCTGTCTCGGCATCATAAGGCCAACTCTAAGCCTCATACAGTCGTGCAGGTACCTGATCTTCCCCTGTTCCCCCCCTCCTGTCTCTCCGCCGTGTTGGCCAGCCGTGGAGGGAGAGTGCTCGGCGTGCTCGCGCGTTATGAAAGAGCGAGAGTGGCCTGTGCTCGCTATAACGCGGACTTTTTGGCTGGAGCAGCGGAGGCGGATGCATCATATTCATGCAGGGTCGTCAGGTACAAGGCCGCAAATAGCGGCAGCTGAGTCTGTGCGATGAGCGGAGGCTACCCCTGGTATCAACATTGCAGCATTATTGGTGTCGACTCGTCTAACACTCGGCATCAGGATCCTCAGGAGCATAGCAAATGGGAAGGAAGGGACAGCGATGGGCGTCGTCGTCTCAATCGAGTTCTTTATACGACATCAATGTAGGACACCCTCACCGGCAAACCGAGTTGGTGAGCTTGCGGAACTGGCCTGAGCCTCGAAGCGTGCAACAACGCTACCTCCAAGCCGCAGCTCACGTAATGCAGCAACTACCTTATGGGTGAAATGCTGACAGGGTGAGAGAAGATCAATATCACGCCTATTGCCCAAAGCTACCTTTAGCAGCTTGCCCTTCAGGAGTATCACAGCTGGCGTCAGCTTCCGTGGGAGATGACCATGGAGTGGCAGTGAGTGTTGCACTCCCGAAGATGCCAAAGTCTCTTTACAGCCTCCTTTGCTTGCGAGACTGGCCAGTGACTGCTAGTAGACCATGGACGACGTTGTATAAATGTGACAACTTACTAGGCGCGCTGGGGGCGCTGCTGTGGCTCTCAGTAAATCAACGCAAGACTGACCTATATCTCGAAGAAGCACGTGAGCTTTTAAGCAGATCAGTCGTGATTATTCCACAAGTCTGTCGTACCTGTCCGGCTTCTCCGAAGTAATTATTGTGCCGCATCGATCGAGTCCGAGACTAGCAATTGCAAGTCTACCGGTCCGGAACGATCGCCTAATACCACGAGGCAAGAAGTCCGCTGGCCGCACGGCACTGGAGAGCCGTCGAGAGCTTATGTGCACAACAATGCCCCGGACGGTCAGGACACCGGACGTAGGGCCAAGATGCGTAAGTTCGACAGTCCACGTCTTGCTGCTCGTTGCCATGTGGTACATGGATCCAGCAGAACGCATCGTGGCATGTGAGAGGCTGGGAAACCGGACTCGCACAATAGAGTACTGTGCAACGGACCTGTGCTGGAGTCTTGAACGTTTCGGCTCGGAAGCGTATTGAGAGGAGAACCGGACTGACCTCGCATGAGGTGCAAAAGAAACACATGCTAACATCGACATCGCTGCCTTAATTATTGGCACTCTAATAAAGGAAGCTGGAGGCAGCGGTTGAACGATCATTTTTAAGATACATACACACCTGCTCTCTGGTCGATAAGAATACCAATCAACATACATTATTCGGAGCGCCAGAATCGGCGCAAGTCGTTGCAATAACAAGAAAACACGTTCAGTCATATATCCATCCATACCAGCAGCGTTCGACATTAGTACGCAAGAGCTTCAAGCGACTTTATGCGCCCGTTCATCCACCAAGATCAGGTGTACAAACCCTCCAAACTCCGACGCTAGACGATGCCCAAATGATAGTGGCATTCAAAAGAGTGTACAAAAAGACGTTGCTGCCGCCTCCCGATCAGTCACGGTAGGACGGACTCGCAGCGCGGACGGGAGGAAAATCAATGGTGTGCCATGTCGATGCGCTATTGGCTGGCGAGACGCTTGAGTGTGGGCAGCTGACAGTCATAGACCGACCGCGATGACGATTCAAGAGAGGGCCCTTCCACACGAAGCCACTTCAAAAGCTGCCCTCTCAACCCCTCGACAGTCTGTCCATCTTGGTACGGATACCGTCCGAAAATCGGGTTGCGGCGCCCTCGTCAATGACCTCGATGCAATGCTGGAGCATGTGGAACGGCTGGTCGACGGCCATTTGCGAGCCATCGCGCTTCGTGACACACGGGACACCTTCTCGCTTGGTGAGGTAGCGGACGATGAGAGGGTGGTCAGCGGGTAGTGCATCGATGGCGAAGCTAGGGCCTGGTACGGGGAACATGCCGCCGTTGCTTGGGGTGGAGTTTTCGCGGTGCAGCAGGCTGTCGGTCCACAAGATGAGGCCGACGCGATAGATGGCTCCAGCCCACCAAGGTGGACGGATACCGCGAGGCATCGAGCGTATCAGTCGGAATACTTGACCGCAATGGAAGACGGCTTCTTCAATGTCGGATACGCAGCGCTTGTGCGCCCACGCCAATTGCTGATATGTCCCATCCATGCCCTCGCGACGAGCGAGTCGCTCGATCTCTGGGAAGTTCGTGACGGCGTTGAGGCTGATGAGGTGGAAAATGATCAAGTTTGTCTGCATCAGCGGGCAGTTTGGGTTGGCTTTCAGATAGCGCTCAGCCAGATCAAACCACCGCCGAAGCAGCGACTGGACCTCCCCGAGCCGATTGCGTGTGGAAGTCGCGGTCATTGTGTGAGGGCCTGCATTGCGCTTGTTCATGGAGTCGCCGAAGCAGCTCAGGAGCTGACCATACTGGCAGACGAGTGACTGCAAGGGATGCAGTAGCAGTCTCAACTGCAGAGGCGTCATCTCGATACCCAGCTGGATCATCTCGTCATCCAAGAAGTGGCGGAAGAGATCACGCAAGCAAAGGGGCCTGGCTCCAGATCCGACTGACGAAAAGCCACCGGAGAATTCGTGGACCTGTTCGAAGATCGACGACCATTCACCCGCACTCTTTGCGTGCCACAGGCGGTCGGCATCCGGCATTGGTGCTGCAAACTCGGTCACAGAGAACAGCGGGACTGTGTCGTGGAACAGAGACACCTCCTGGTCTACCATAGCCCAGGAGTAGACAAGTCGACTTCTGCTTTCGTTCTGGATCCATTCGCTCCAGAGCTGATCGGTATTGCCTCTTCCTTCCGGTGCATTTGGAGCAATGGGTCGGTTTTCTAGCACACCAGAGTGCCGCAGCATAGCGAAGTACATCCCGCGCTGACCCATTGCAATATCCATCTGCCACTTGTCACCGCTCCAAGCCGCTTGGACGGTAAACAGCAAGGCCGAATGCAGAACGACCGGGTCGCCAGACATCACGACGTTCCTCTCAATGAGATCGAAGAGCGAGATTCGACAGGCTTCAGTCAGCCCTCCCGTTAGCATACGAGCTTCACGCGAGGGCATGTTCATGGCTCCTTGGGCGACCATCATAAGCACCAAGAGGCTTGCGGCGCGGTCGTAGTAGCAGTGTAAGAGCTCGTTCGCATCCAAGATTCCACGAGAGGTCAGAGGATAGTAGCGCTCGAAGCAGTTGGCATACGATCGCAGGAAGAATTCCAAGACTCGAGCAGGGGGCAGCAGGACGAAGTTCGAGCCGCTGTGTGAGCCGGGTGAGTGGTGGCTGCTAGAAGGTGAGCGATGCGGTCCATTCTCACGGTGGATCTCTAGCGCTTTGTGCAGGAAGCTTTGGGTGATGGCGAGAAGCTTGTCCCGGGTGCTCTCATGAAGCTGCATCACAGTTAGGTGGTCGCCGCCGGCAAAGTCTTGTTCGTCCCACTGCGGGCTCCAAGCACTCCAGCCCTCGTGGTTTCGCAGAGTCTGTTCGAGAAGTTCCAGATTCAGCCTCGCGGTCTTTGGGCAAGAAGTCGACGGCATGATCGGGGTGCACCTGAAGGCACTCCACGCGTCTTGGGCTTGGATGATGGGTGCAACATCTCCTTGAACATCCTGCTGCGCGGACGCCATGGACATCTGACGATGCGGATTGTGGAAGCCCGCCGCAGACTTGTTGAGCTCCATACCAGAGAAAGCTCGTTCCATCTTGGGAGTTTCGATGGGTGTGATCAGAGGAGGGACACTCTGTGCGAGATCTGGCATGACTGGAAGCATGGAGTCGCTACCAGGCCCGAACGCCATGCCTTGCGGATCAAAAGACATGTCCTGGTCCATGACCATGCTAGGCTGGACCATACCCTCGTATCCGATGGGCATTTGCATCTGGCTCCAATCAAGCATGAATTTGGGGCTGGATACTTCTGATTCGTCTCTTGGTCTGCCAAACTCATCGTATCCGCTCGAGGCTTGTTGTAGGAAAGCACCCGGCGTGTGCATTGGCGGAGACATGTTGTGAACAGCTGGGGGCGTGGGTCCGCTCGTCGGCTGGTGAACGTAATCTGAAGGAGGCCCATCTACTACTGGTGCAGCCGGCTTCTCCTCCTGAATCGGAGCCATGCCATTCTTCGGACTCGCAGGTTTAAGCTGATGTGGCTGTTGTGGAGGGCTGTGGTTTCCCATTGGTGCCTTGACCGCACCGCTCTCCAGATTTCCAAGCTGTTGTGTATACGGAGGTATTGCTACCGCACCCTCGGGCGGCACACCCATTCGTGCTGCATTCTTGGATGAACGGCGAGTCGGTCGGAGGGTACATCGTAGATTTCGGCCGGCACATCGAGAGCAGGGAAACTTCTTGTCGCACTTGGTTTTTGTCTTCGCGCAGTTGCTGCAAGCAATTGGGGTTCGACCTGCTGACTTCGGTATCATGCCATTGGCGGCTGGTATCGGCTCTTGATTCTGGTCCTTGCCGTGCACTGTGTAGTGTCGTTGCAAAAGGTCACTGTTCCTTCAATCAGCCTGGCGCGTGAGGTTTCTGGTGTTTTGTGTGAAGGACCCACCGTCTGGCGAACGACATATGACAAGTAAAACATTTGAACGGCTTGACATTGGTATCTATGGAAACACTTAGTCGATCTCTTCGTCAATCTGCAACAGCATTGTTCTCCCAGACTCACGCGTTAGGATGTGCCTCTCCAGATGCTCGTCCCTGGTGAAGGACTGCCCGCAGTATGTGCAGAACACCATCTTGGCCTCTCTAGCACTGCCGCGACTGCACAGGCGGGTCGATGAGAAACAGAACACTTCAAGACCTCACGCCAAAGACAATAATCAGTCAGCTAGCGAGTGGCGGGGACCGGTACCAGATAGAACACGCATCCAACAGGGTCGGCGGGAATAGTAACGCGCTGGTGAGGATGAGACGTTTAAAGCGAGTGGGGGCGTCTCAAGCAGGCTGGAGCCTTTCTCCTTCTTCAGCTACAAATCCGCCTGTTCATGACCGAAGAGATAAGCCGAATGCGTTAAACGCACGGCTGACGGCAGGCCCTCACACGTGTGCCTAGTTGTGCCCACGCTCGTCAATGATATCTCGACGGTGCTGACCCTAGACCAAGCTCCCCCCCGATCCACCACGATGCAGCCAGGGCAGTGTGGGCAAACCGGAGGATTTTCTTGCCCACTGGTCGATCGTGCACGGGTACCCTGCTGGCGCTGCAGATGCGGACAGCGATCCCCCCTGAAGCCCTTAAAGACAGCCCTGCTACTGCAAGAAGTGCACAAGCCACCCTCTGATGCACGCCAGCCAGCAAATTTACAAAGCCCCGTCTCCTTTTAGTAAACCAGATAAAACGATGCGCGCTAGGGAGCGGGCCCAGCGTCAGCACTTCCCACCATCCACACGCCCCATGCCGCGCCAAGGACCATCGCGCTTCTCGGAACGTCCAACGCGTGGAAACTCTGTCGCCCGAAATGGAGGTGCAAGAGCTTCGTGAGAACAATCAATCGTTCGTGACACGTATCGTCACGGTCTCGACAGTGTGTGATCGTCGACCGTCTCGTACGCCCAGACGTCGCTACTGTTTCTCCCGTCACAGTTCCCCAGGCACCGCCAGGCGGAGGTGCCGTGTTGTTGGAGTCTGGCAGTTGCACGGCACATTGTTGGCGTCATCGCCGCTATGCTGCCGTCTCCTGATAGGCTCCTATACGGTCGTCACTTTAACTCATATCACGACCCAAACAATGTCAGGCGTGCGGCTTGCGGCGCGAAAGGCAAAGCGTTAATGGCTGCCGCTAGAGCTATACATACCGTGCTGATTCGATGCGGGCCCATGTCTATTGTTCCTACAATCCGAGCACTCTGTTTGTAACTCTGTATCATCTCTCCGCTCGACTTTTTCACGAACCCCAAAGCGGCACTGTACGTCTGACAGCTTGTACTTTTTTTGGCTGGCTGCGCATTGCGGTTCCAGTCTCCCCTCCAGCCCCAGTCGAATCCCTTAGGGTCGCACATCTACTCACTACTGTACTTTGGTGAGCTGTCGAACCACAGGTCGGCACATAGAGACTCCAAGTGTCGCGATGCATTATTGCCTCCGCGTTAGCAATGATAAATTTTGCTAATTAGTATGAAGGACGGGCGAGACCAGAAGCAGCAACCCTGTACATATCGTAGTGCATCGAATTCGAATGCGCCGAAAGTCAACTTCTTGCGTCATTGAGTGGAGTCGCAGAACTCTCTCCACACGTCACCTAGTAGATCTGCCGTGATTAGCTCCTCGACAATCTCATTTGCTCTCGGGGGCCCTCCTGCTAGATTTGATTTGAATAATGTACGTCCGGAATGTTCAACATCGACGGTCAATGGTATCAGAATTGACGTCTGATCACGATAAGGTGCTGCCGCCGTGGGACAAGGCCAGCCGAAGATGTGGCGCGAAAGAAGGCAGTATTAGTGCTGATCGTCATCTGCATTGCATCTTGCCTGAACGACCCGCGAATGGTTCGTGTATCTCGCAACTTCGCTAATAAACAAACGCTCTCGAAGTTGAAGTAGCGCAGGCACTGCCGCTTCGCTCAGCGCAGCAAAGAATACTATCTATCATTTGCAGAGATGGCCTCTGAGCAGTAGCATATCTTTCATTGGAGGTACTTCGTCGCCGTGTATACCTGGAACCATTCAACGGAATGCAAAGTCAAGACTGACGATTGCGAGCTTCCACGTCTTGCGTAAAGACGCGAGTCAAAATTGATTAGGACCTCAAAGAAGATGTCTACATCCCGTCTCTGGCCGCATCGGCCCGAGTTGTGTGCATCATGAATCCCAAGATACCACACGATGGAAGCTGAATCGATCGTTCATTCGATCGTTATTTTGAACGATGGCGATTAACTCCAGGCTTCCACGGGCTGACGTGACGTGCTCTCAGCCGTCAACATCCTCGCAAGACCGGCAGAAGGCAGTGAACAATGAGAAGATTCGATAGAAGCAAGCTGCGTACTCCATGCTGGGGCGGCACAGCGTCTGCGAGTGAGATGCAGGGCGACGATTGGGGGGATAGAGAAGCACCCGATTCGCTTCACGGTATGACGCTGTCGTCCTTGTATATAATACAACACGGCCAGCAGAGACATGTAGGCTACAGGCCTGCAACGCTGGTATTCAGCCTCCATGGAAAGAGCGGCAAGCAACAGTCAGATCCAGTCACTGGGCGTACGACTTGGCACTACAAGCTTCCCGTGTATTTATCACGCGTAGAAACTCTGATCAATGGCAAGCATGCTTGCCTGCACATGGCGCCAATATCACTGCCGTGACTCTATGCCTGCTGACTATCACGCATGCAGACTCACTGCAGCATAGCCAGGTCTTGCCAGTCTTTGGCGATGACTTTGCAGACAGCAAGGCTGCTATCTCGAAGCCTGCCGGAGATTCAGCCTTTGGTTCTACGACCCTGTGGGTGATTCCTCCCGGCACGTCTTTAAGGTTCTGTGTATGCGCACGGTATTCCCCTATAAGCGTTGCTCTACTTCTGGATCAGCCTGCCAGCTTCACGCCTGCGAAGAAGTAGCAGCTGAAAGCCGTCGGTCCTGAGATACTGCGACCGATCCGATAGGCCCAGAAGACCGTCCCAAGTCAGCCTGTTACTCTGACCAGCAGACGTCTACGTTAGCAAGGTGTATGATGACGGTTGCACATGGTATCCTGCTGGCGGTCCGCCTCAGCCGCGGACGCTGCGATCGGCGGTCGCGATGGAAGCGAGGCCAAGAATGCAGGGTACTGTGCCCTCGTTGCTCCGCTCCGGGAATGACTGGGCGTAGCTGAGGCAAGGACAGCACCTCCACGGTGTGGTGACAGAAACCTGCTGTCGAATGCTAAACAGCGCAAGCCTCCAGCAGCTAGTGAAGCCAAGCACGTTCCGATCGGGGAATTTCAAGATACGTCGTGGCATGCTGCAGCTTGGTCGATTGAAAAAGCAAGCTGAAGTCCAATCAAGGAGCGAAAGTGGCATATCATTACGCCTTCTGGCACTGACAATTCAGAGGCTTCGCCTACAGTGGCCGCTCGCCCTTGGCGTGCAGTACGCCTCACTGCGGGGAACTCGCCGGCAGGTCGACGTCAGGCAGCCTTTGGGCAAGCTAAGACATGAAGACGTCGACTACGAGCACACCTCGTATGCATTACGACAGAATGCCAAGAGAAACGATGTTCACTCTCGCGCTATCATGCTATCGAATACGAGGCGCTTCCCACCGTACAGCAGCTCGATATGTAGCTAAGTACAATCAGGCCGCTAGGATTACAGAAGCGAGCACGACGCGGCGAGCTTCCCTGGTCCCTCCCCAAGGCTGGTGCATCCTTCCTAGCCTCATCACACACACTCATACATTACGCCAACATGACACACTCAGCGCCATGCTGCTCAACTGCTGCACACCATTCGCTGAGGCCGATTTGCCGACCGCCTCCGCGCGAGAGGATCTTCTGGCATCATCAGCTCGAATCTGCCAGCAGCCGCTGTCAAGCTGTTTTGCTCGGGCTGAACCCCCAAGTAACACAAGCTGATGCCCACTAGAGAATGCGGGCGGCTCTGCGGGTTGCACAGCGCATCATCAATACTCCGACGAACGTGCCATGCTATGTGAAACGAAGCACGACATTTAGGATCTTGCAGAACAAGAGCGCCACCGCGTTGGGTTTTGGTTGACGGTAGTACCGCAGTCTCGGAATTGCCTTGATCGCCTGCACGGCTGGCATGCGCATGACGAGGACTCAGTTGGAGTTCAGCCTGCTCTGCGAACCTCATTCGGAGCGTGCACATCAGCTGAGACACAGGATTCCAGAACTTCGGGAAGGCTTGCGGCGAAGTCCCAATGTCGACGCTGCCACCGGAAATTTTGATGCAATTGCAGAGAAGCCCTTATTCCGTTCCACGACGTTACAATATGCTCCGATGGATTACCTGACTTCCGCAACGACTGGAGACTACACCTAAGCCGAGTAAGCACGACGAGTATACCCAGGCCACGCAGTTCCCGGCCGCTTGTATGTCTCGCAAGCATCAATCGTTTGTAAGCTTGACGTTCGAACAGTACCATTGAATCTTGTTTCAAGGTTGCTGTCCAGCTAAACATCGATGCAAGTCGTCGCAGAGTTTCGTCGCGAGCCACGTGCATTCCCACGTGACGCTTTTAAAACGTCGCAGCGCTGGGCACTATTCTATGCACTTCGAACAGATTGACCAAGTAGGCTTGGATCAGCCCAACCAAGTTGCTGATGAAAGTACTCTTCATGATGATGCCAGGACGGACTGTCATCTGCAGCTACAAGATAAGGATCTCTATGTTCGACCGGCTGCAATGACCAAGCCTGGCCATTGCAGCAGGACGAGAATGATAAGAGCCGACATCGTGGCTCAATCTCGTTCTGCAGCGCCAGAGTGAGCCCGCGTATCAACGAGTTATGCGGACTGTTTGAGCTTGTCAACAATGGGACGATCGGGTCCTGTATCGTCCGACGTGCTCGGTATACTGTTGAACGTCTTTACTGGCCGGTGTCGGCGGCGACGCCGTCGTTTCTTGTTGATCAAAATGTCCGTCCATTGACCATAATCTCCTCCCACGTATGTCGAGCCACCTACCAGTGGAGCTGTAATGGACGCCTAGCTACTCGTCAACCGATCACTCAAGACGTCCATATACCTTATGTCTTTATCGGAATTTTTCACTTCTTATGTTCGATGGAGGTAGGATCGACCGACCGCTCCCGGAACCTATTCAAAATGCAGCCACTTTCCCATCTATCTGCTATGGCGTTCAACACATTCGAAGCCACAATCCCTGCATCGACCTCTCCGACGTTCAACGCCCACATGCGACTTACGCGATTCAGCATCAAGGGCACATCCGATGACAAGACCAGTCAAGCGAGTTGTCCCTGCAATCGATGATGAATAGGCCAAGGCGCATTCTGGACCGTCTGGAGTCAATCAGAGTTCGCGGCTTGACATTTCAACTACCGGCCCTCCAATGGAGCTCCACACGTCTGTATCTGGATTCTGGACAAGCGGAAGTTCAATTTGATCATTGACTCCTTCGACGGCCGATACAGCTTGACGAATGTGTGTTCTTCTATTGACAGCTTTCAAGCTCTGTTGTCGTACCTTTGGTTCGATCACGGAGCCAGCTGCGATCCAATACTTCGTCTGCCGAATGGCTTTTCGCTTCAAAAGCTTATCAAGAAGCGGCGCCGTTGGCAAGCAAGCCAAAGGTCGGTTGGTACGCTAGACGGCTTTTTTGGGAACGACAAGGAAGGATGATTTCTGTTGCGTTGATAGTGTCTATGGTGAGAACAGTCCGCAGCCTTTCACTACCGCAATTCACCCCCTGTCAGCATGCCGCATTACTCCTCGAGACGACAGCAGCTTGCAAGGCAGCGGACTCTTTAATGACCAGAAGCAGGAGTACACTGCCTCGATCAAGTACTTACAAGCTATTAGAGTTTAAGATACCGTAGAACGTGGGTGATGAGGTGACCCGTTGAACCATTAATCAGTCCCCAGGCGCGCCACCACAGATACGATGAAATGCACTAAGTCCTCATCAGACCAAATGGCGTCTTGTTGCATTCGCAGATTCCAATAACGGCCAGGCGCACCTCTTTTGGCAGTTGCGTAGATCTGGGGGGCGTCGCCACCGCGTGTGCTAGTCTAATAAATCGGAAGAATTAAGATACGTCGATCTTCAGAAACAGGGCCGATCACAAGATGTCACAAGCCAACTTCAGCGTTTTATGCGCTTGCGGATGGGGACGATATCTTCGCTGCTGCTGCTGGAGATTTGGATCGCTAGGACCGTTGGTCGGGCTATATCGTTGGAGTGAAAGAACGCTGGGCGCTGCGATGATTTGGGTCTTGGACGTTGGCAGCTTGGCAGACGTTGGATATGGAATAATAGCTGTGCGAGATAAGAGTTGTGTGAGTGGTTGCGTTGACTTGGGATGGCTTGTTCGGGCTTGATGTCAATCTTATGCCATAGCAGTTTACGAGCATAGGAGGTGAAGAGGGCTGAGGTTATCTGCAGAAGTTGTTGAATACTTCGCGATGGGTGCATCATGAAGGGTACGCAATCATGAAGAGGACCTAGCTGCTGAAGTCCAGGCCAGAAGAAAGAATGCACTGGCACTCCGTCTGTGTAGTTGACATGAGGGGGCCTTTGGTCGCGTACGCGGCTTCGATAGGCGTCGCCTGTAATGCTAGATGGCAAGATCTTGCGGAACCACTGACAATCAATGAGAACGTGGCAGTTCTCGAGTGTCCCACAGGCCGTCTGGGAAAGGTCAGACAGCAGTCGCTGACTTCAAGTCTTCAACC
The DNA here is from genome assembly GCA_005059885.1 of Salinomyces thailandicus. Taxonomy (NCBI): domain Eukaryota; kingdom Fungi; phylum Ascomycota; class Dothideomycetes; order Mycosphaerellales; family Teratosphaeriaceae; genus Salinomyces; species Salinomyces thailandicus. The sequence continues at coordinate 79,197 of NAJL01000076.1, read as the reverse complement.
AGTGTCGGCCACGGTAGTGCACTTCCTAGCAGGATACATCGTTGTACGACAGACGCTCATAGCATCATCGACTTGAACCCTTGCTCTCAGGAGTATGTCACAAGAAGCTGTTCTAGAATTCAGCGCCGTCCGAGCTACACCACTGCACTACATGTACTGTAAGTAGTCATGTTCATCCTGACCGGGAAGCTCATGCTGGGACGACGAGACACTCGGCAGAGTCGATGAGCGCTGCACTGCCCTTGGTCGCTGCAAGATGAAGTCTTCTCGACATGCATCGAATTGCGTTTGTGTAGCTCAACTGGTCAATGGTGATGAACGAGTAGTCTACTAGTAGTCACACCAAAGTCCTGATGTCATGTGGGGGAAGTCCGGCCAGATGCACCGGGAACCCAATCTCTGAACGAGAGCCAAAACTTGCACAGGCGCGCCGGACGAAGTCCAACGGAAGACTATCTCGTCAGACAATCCCTGTTGGACGAAAGCCATTATTCTGTAGCGGGGGCAGGCCGGCTGGACTCTCGGCCGTGCCTCGCACAATGCAGTATACTGTAGCTGCGTGAGGGAGGAGTAGGCGAGACTGTGGCAAATTGGGGAATAGAAGCCTCGAGTGGATGTGTTGTCCATGAGCCTCACCGACTTGCGGTGCTGTGGTACTCACTAGTAGGAGTATCTTAGTGAGACTTTAGAATAGTCTTCTAAGAATCTTCCTACATCCTGGCTGATGCTTGGGAGCGGGCCGATGGAGCAGACGGCCATGTAGACGCCTCCACTGCTTACGATACCAAGGCCACGCTCTCGCCTACGAAGGTACTGAGAAGTTTCGCACTCACGCGATATTGGAGTTTAACGATAGGGGCTTGTATGCCGATGTATAATGAACGTGCAATGTTCGTTTCGAAGCAGAATTCTGGAGCAGAGTGGATCCAGAAGCGCTTTGCTCTTTCGCAGATGCGCATTACTAGAGCGGCCCATCGTGTCGTACATTACAATAGCAATGAAGCTCGTGCTGCTAGCTTGCTACCTCCTAATAGTAGACAACCCTGGCTGCGCTGCCAGGAAGACGCAACAACCCAGCCCTTGCTGCTCTCAAACGTTGTGATCTCGGGGTGTGTGGGCTAATGTCTGGCATATAGTCCACTATACATGCGACTGTGGGGCAGATTAGGAGACGTAGCGCGACTAACGCGCGCGATTCAGGCACTGCAGTCGGGAAAGCGCTTGTGACTCTCGAGAGAGAAAAGGTCAGATAAGGTAGTGAGTTAGTCGTCGCAGTGTTGCAGCGTCGCGCATGTCAGACAAGAGCTGATGAGGGTCTGGTCTATTCTGCGCACGGCTGAGCCTGGGAAGACCATGCTTACCTCGACACCGGCAATCCGTCGACGAGCACAGCTGGTCACGTACATGCATATGTGCATGTTGGCAACAAACCAGGCAGCGGATCGCCCTTGGGGCCAGAATAGGAGGAGACTGGCAATGTAATGATCCATAATCAGTGAGTGGTATAGATGTATCGGTGGCCTGCTATGTATTGCTCATTACAGGGCTGAAGACACCGCCACACCTTGAAAGTGGCGCGCACGATGCAAGAGCAGGGGTATGCAATCAATGTACTGTACTTACCTTATAATAGCCGAAACTTAACCAGCCCCGAGTAAAATACGAACGGGACAGTCGATAGTAGTGGATTGTGGGCGTAGACGAGCGGTCAGGCGAAGAACAATGTAATGTTGCTGCGATGACCGTGGAACGGGCACACGACGGTACTACTGCAACAAGCCAACGGTAATGCTGGCCCGTCGGTAAGAAGAGACCACTGGGGTTGGTGTTGGGACTCGGCGTCATGTAGAGTGCTCGTTGACGACTTGATCTGACCTGACTACGAGAAAAGGCCCGTGCCAGTTTCGAAACAATCTTATGGCGGGGCAGTCTGCTCTGTAGGGGCAGTCCATTGCAAGCGTTTACTCAGCATGTGAAAAGGAGCGACCGCGATGGTAATAATCGTGTGATGTTGTTGTTGTTGCTGTGTCTCCCGCCCCAAACGTGGTTCCGGAACAGCGCAGGCCGGCGGAACTGACGATGACACCGGCGTCTGACCTCCTCCACGTGAGCTGTGTTCATGTACTATCATATCAGCACGATGATGTGCCAGTAGAGCGGTCGAGCTGGTGCACAGCGACACAGCCAGAGCATGTGCGCCTCGCAGCGCAGGTTCGCAGCGGAGACTTGGACTTGGAGGGGGGCATGGCTGGCCAGTGCTGCGGGAGTGAAATAACCGCAGCCACAAGATCGGCCGCTCCCCCCAATCCGACTCAACGCTTTACTTCATCGATCCAAATAACGAATCCGTGGGTGCAGCAGTGCTGGGCGATGCCGCACGGGCGTCTGGAGAGCCGGAGCAAAGTGATAATCACAAACACCACGCTACCCATTCAACTAAGTATAGCCTAAGCTTGTACGGAGAAGCACCCCTGTCGATGCTGGGCCCTGCCGCAGGCGCTGGAAATCCTGCACGCCATGACCCGACCGTGGTGGAGCTTAGCGTGTGGTGGAAGACGAGCGCGTCGAGCGTGTCGACGCTCCTTTTGGCAGCGCTGAGCAAGGCTCGGACTGTTGCTGCGACGCAGCACTGATCTGCTGCCGGAGACGCCTACCTAGCCCTGGCTCTACCCATCCCTCGATCAGCGTAGCGGTAGCGGTTGAACCCCTGTCCGGCCTGGTTGTGCTGCTCATCATACATATTGACCAGCCGCACGCCTTTCTACCTTTTTCTCTTCCTCGATCTCTACCAACCACTACTATCTCTATCTGTTTCTGTTGTTGTCTGCAGACTAGCCATCTGCTCGAACAGCATTTCGTTACTTTCAAGCGTTTCCCTTGACCACCGCCTATTGTTGCAGAGCGCTCACTAGCCACGAGCCTCCTCTCTCCCTCCCATCGTTCGCTCCGACTCTACTCCCTCCCGTGTTCTGTGTCTAGCCACCACAGACGGATCCTCAGAATCAACGACGACACTTCATTAATTGATCTCGACATCACTCCATCGAAACCGCAATCCTCCTCGCAGATACAGCAAGATTCAAGAGTGGAAATCACAACCACAACCATGTCGAACGTCTTCCTTTTCGGCGACCAAACTGCCGAGCAGTACCCATTGCTGCACAAGCTTGTGCTCCGAAAGGAGAACGCGCTTGTCATCTCCTTCGTTGAGCGCTGTGCGAAGGCTCTCCGAGAGGAGACCAGCGCTTTGCCTCGCAGTCAACGCAATGTCATTCCTGACTTCCTGTCGATCAACGACCTGAAAGAAGCCTACTACCAGAAAGGCCAGAAAGTGCCAATGATTGAGTCCGCGCTTTGCACGATTGCTCAGATTGGACACTACATTGGCTACTTCAGCGAGAACCCGACTGAGCTTCCGACCGCCTCCAACGCTCGGGCTCTCGGTTTGTGCACCGGTCTGCTCGCCGCTGCTGCCGTCGTCTCCGCGAAGACCATCGAGGAGTTGGTGTCGCTCGGTGTTGAGTTTGTCCGCCTGTCTTACCGCTCTGGTGCTGCGGTCGACGCCGCTCGCAATGCTCTTTGCCAGGTAGGCGAGGAGAACTCGCCTTGGTCGACCATTGTGACCGGGACGACCGAGTCGGCAGCGAAGGACGCCCTTGCCAAGTTCCACGAAGCGAAGGGCATCCCGCAGACTAGCCGCGCATACATTTCGGCGGTATCGGTCATGGCCATTACTGTCTCTGGCCCCCCAATGACCGTAAAGCGCTTCTTCGAGGAATCTCCGGCTCTGGCGAAGAACCACCGTGTTCCCATCCCCGTCTACGGACCGTACCATGCCGAGCACCTCTTCGGCGAGACTGAGATCAGCAAGATCCTCAGTGCTCCAATCATGGAGGAGTTGAAGAAGCGTCAGCCCGCTTCCCTCGTTCACTCTGCCGCTAGCGGCAAAGCGCTCGTTGCTGAGAACTCCGCCGAGCTCGCCAAGGTCATTCTGGCTGAGATGCTGCAGCGCCCGGTCCGCTGGGACCACCTCCTCGAGGAGGCTGTCTCGCAGATTACGGCCAAGAAGGGCTCAGCCAAGATCTGGGCCATTGGTGTGAGCAATGTCGCTAACAGCCTCGTTTCCGCCTTGAAGGCTGGTGGCCTGTCTGACGTCTCTACTGTCGACTCGAACACCTGGGGCGACATTGACCCGGCCACCAACGGCCGAACCCAGAACGACAAGATCGCCATTGTCGGTATGGCCGGTCGGTACCCGAACGCCGCCGACCACGAAGCCCTCTGGGACCTGCTTGTAAAGGGCCTCGACGTCCACCGCAGAATCCCCAAGGACCGCTTTGACGCTGACACTCACGTTGATGCATCTGGCAAGGGCAAGAACAAGTCGCACACCCCGTTCGGCTGCTTCATCGACGAGCCTGGTCTCTTTGACCCGCGCTTCTTCAACATGAGCCCTCGTGAGGCCGCGCAGACTGATCCCATGGGTCGTTTGGCGTTGGTCACTGCCTACGAAGCTCTGGAGATGTCCGGCTACGTGCCAAATCGCACTCCGTCCACGAAGCTCCACCGCATTGGTACTTTCTACGGACAGACTTCCGACGACTGGCGTGAGATCAACGCCGCCGAGAATGTCGACACCTACTTCATCACCGGTGGTGTGCGTGCTTTCGCTCCAGGTCGCATCAACTACTACTTCAAGTTCTCCGGTCCTTCGTACTCGGTTGACACCGCTTGCTCGTCTTCGCTGGCCGCGATCCAGCTTGCTTGCACCTCTCTGTGGGCTGGAGACTGCGATACCGCTTGTGCTGGTGGTCTCAACGTCCTGACTAACCCGGACATTTTCTCCGGTCTCTCGAAGGGTCAATTCTTGTCCAAGACGGGCTCTTGCAAGACCTACGACAATAACGCCGATGGCTACTGCCGTGGAGATGCTTGTGGAACTGTCATCCTCAAGCGTTACGAGGATGCTATTTCCGACAAGGACAACATCCTTGGCTGCATCCTCGGCGCTGCCACCAACCACTCCGCCGAGGCCGTGTCTATCACCCATCCGCACGCTGGAGCCCAGGAGTTCCTGTACAAGCAGGTCCTGGCTAACGCTGGTATCGATGCCCACGAAGTCAGCTACGTTGAGATGCACGGTACCGGTACCCAGGCTGGTGATGGCATTGAGATGACTTCCGTCACCAATGTCTTTGCTCCCCGCCACCGCCAGCGTCGCGATGACCAGCCGGTGTACCTCGGTGCCATCAAGGCTAACGTCGGCCACGCTGAGGCTGCCTCTGGTATCAACTCGCTCTCCAAGGTGCTGTTGATGATGAAGCACAACAAGATCCCGGCCAACGTCGGTATCAAGGGCGAAATGAACAAGACCTTCCCGGCTGATCTTAAGGACCGCAAGGTCAACATCTCCCAGAAGCAGGTTGACTGGCCACGCAAGGGCGCGGAGAAGCGCAAGGTTTTCCTGAACAACTTCTCGGCCGCTGGTGGCAACACTGCGCTGCTGATTGAGGATGCTCCGGCGTACGAGGCGCCTAAGGGCACTGACCCACGTGGTACTGTCCCGATCACGGTGACCGCTCGTTCCATTTCTTCGCTGAAGCGCAACATCGCCAACCTTCAGAAGTATGTCAGCGAGAACCCGAGCACCACTCTCACCTCGATGTCGTACACCCTGACTGCTCGTCGCATCCAGCACAACTACCGCGTCGCCTTCCCGCTTGACCAGATCAGCAAGTTCAGCGATGCGCTCCAGTCTCAGGTCAAGGAGACCTACAGTCCAGTCGCTATGGTTCCTACCAGGGTCGCTTTCTGCTTCACCGGCCAGGGCTCCCAGTACACTGGTCTCGGTCAGAAGCTCTACAACGACCTGAAAAGTTTCCGCGAGGACATCGACCAGCTCGACCACCTTGCTCGCATTCAGGGCCTTCCGTCATTCATCGAGATCCTCCAGGGTGCCGATGTTCAGACTTTGTCTCCGGTCAAGGTCCAGCTTGGTATGGCCTGTATCCAGGTTGCTCTCGCTCGCATGTGGGCTGCCTGGGGCATCACCCCGACTGCGGTCATTGGCCACAGCCTTGGCGAGTACGCTGCCCTGCACGTTGCTGGTGTTATCTCGGCTTCCGACATGGTCCTCCTTGTCGGTCGCCGTGCTGAGCTCCTCGTCCGCGACTGCACTCCTCACACCCACGGCATGCTTGCCGTCAAGGGTGGTGCCGAGGCGATTCGCAACGCTCTCGGCAGCAAGATGACCGAGATTGCTTGCATCAACGGCCCTGAGGAGACCGTCCTTTGCGGCAGTGGCGAGGTCGTCGGCGCTGCCAACGAGACCTTGACTTCAAACGGCTTCAAGGCGACGAAGCTCAACGTGCCGTTCGCCTTCCACTCCGCCCAGGTCGACCCCATCCTTGACCAGTTCAAGAAGATTGCGTCTTCCGTCACCTTCAACAAGCCTGCTGTCCCGGTGCTGTCTCCTCTCGAGGGTGACATCATCCGCGACGCTGGCAAGATCGGCCCCGAGTACCTGGCCCGTCACGCTCGTGAGACTGTCAACTTCTGGACCGCCCTTACCAGCGGCCAGAAGGAGAAGGTCTTTGACGAGAAGACTGCTTGGCTCGAGGTTGGCGCACACCCGGTGTGCTCTGGCATGGTCAAGGCCTCCATTGGCGCCACCACGACTGCTCCGTCCCTCCGCCGCGGCGAGGACTCGTGGAAGACAATCTCGAACAGCATGTGCACTCTCTTCACTGCTGGTGTGAACTTCAACTACGATGAATTCCACCGTGAGTTCAACAACGCACAGGAGATGTACACTCTGCCAACGTACTCCTTCGACAACAAAAAGTACTGGCTGGACTACCACAACGACTGGACTCTCCGAAAGGGCGAGCCTGCGCAGATCAAAGAGGTCGTTGTCGAGAAGCAGGGTGCTGGTGGTGTTGCTGCTCCCGCTGTCGACATGCCAGCTAAGCGCCTGTCGACATCCTGCCAGAGGGTTGTTGCCGAGAGCTTCAGCGGCAGCACTGGCAGTGTCACCGTTCAGAGCAGCTTGGCTGAGCCCAAGCTTTACCCGGTCGTGTGCGGTCACATGGTCAACAACGCTGCTCTCTGCCCGTCCAGCTTGTATGCCGACATGGCCTTGACCGTCGCCGACTACATGTGGAAGCAGATGCGCCCTGGCACTGAAACCCCTGGCTACAACGTCTGCAACATGGAGGTGCCCAAGCCTCTTATTGCGCAGATTCCGCAGCCAGCTGAGGGCCAGCACGTCCAGCTCGAGGCCAACGCTGATCTTGACAACGGCATCATCAACTTGAAGTTCCGTAGCGTCAAGCCCAACGGCCAGAAGATCCAGGATCACGCCAACTGCGTCGTCCGCCTCGAGGACAAGGCTGCCTGGATGGACGAGTGGTCTCGCTACAACTACATGGTCCAGGCCCAGATGGAGCTGCTCCAGCAAAAGACCCTCACTGGCGGCGCCCACAAGGTGCAGCGTGGTATGGCCTACAAGCTCTTCAAGGCGCTCGTCAACTACGACGAGAAGTACCGCGCTATGGCCGAGGTTGTCCTTGCCAGTGGCCAGACCGAAGCCTCTGCCCAGCTCGACTTCCCGACCAAGCCCGAGGACGGCGACTTCTACTGCGCCCCTTACCACATCGACGGTTCTTGCCACATCTCCGGCTTCATTGTCAACGCGTCTGACCTGCTCGACTCTGAGCAAAACGTCTACGTCTCTCACGGCTGGGGTGCGATGAAGTTCTCTCGCCCGCTCACTGCTGGCATGAAGCTTCGCAATTACGTCCGCATGCAACCTCAGCCTAACAATGTCTCCAAGGGTGATGTGTACATCATGGATGGCGACCAGATCATTGCTGTCTGCGAGGGCATCAAGTTCCAGCAGATCCCACGTCGCGTCCTCAACACTTTCTTGCCACCCGCTAAGGGCTCCGCACCAGCTGCTGCCCCGAAGGCTGCTGCTGCGCCGGCTCCAGTCGCTCGTGCTCCCACGCCAGCGCCAGTCAAGCTTGCCGCAGCTCCCGTCAAGGCTGCGCCGGCACCTGCAGCTGCACCGAAGGCCGCACCAAAGGCAAAGAAGGCGCCCGCGCCGAAGAAGGCTGCTGGTGGTCTTATGGCAAAGGTCATGAAGATCCTGGCTAAGGAGACTGAGGTTGATGAGGGTGAGCTGGTTGACGATGCTCACTTCGAGAACCTCGGTGTCGACTCGCTGCTGTCCCTGACCATCTCTGCCGTCTTCCGTGAGGAACTGGACATGGAGATCAGCTCGACCCTCTTCACAGACTACCCGACCGTTGGCGACATGAAGAAGTACTTTGCCCAGTTCGACAATGGTTCATCTTCTTCGTCTTCCACCGAGGAGGACTCTGACGAGGATTCAATCCCGCCGACCGACGCAGCCACCCCGATGGAAGACATCTCAACGCCTGCCAGCTCGGTACCGAGCGTTGCGCCTAGCGATGCCGGCAAGCCTGACTCGCCCACTCGGGAGACTCTCGAGGAGGTTGGCGATGTAAGCATGGCCAAGCACATCGTTGCGCAGGAAATGGGTGTCGACATCTCGGAGATCACTGAAGATGCCGACCTTGCTGAGTTGGGCATGGACTCCTTGATGAGTCTGACCATCCTTGGCGAGCTCCGCGAGAAGACTGGTATCGACCTCCCGTCGACCTTCCTGTCCACCAACCCGACCATCAAGGACATGGAAAATGCTCTCGGTATGCGCCCAAAGCCCAAGGCGGCCTCGAAGCCAGCTGCTCAAAAGGCAGCTGCGCCAAGCACAAGCAAGAAGACTGACATGAACGAGGTGAGCGCGCGACTTAGTTCGCTGAATAACACCGACATCAGCCGCTACCCCAATGCCACATCCGTCCTGCTCCAGGGTAACCCCAAGACCGCTACGAAGAAGATCTTCTTCCTGCCCGACGGTTCTGGCTCTGCTACCTCCTACGTCTCCATTCCCAACATTGGCAAGGACGTCTGTGCATACGGTCTTAACTGTCCCTTCATGAAGGACCCTGAGCAGTGGCAGTGCGGCATCGAGGTCTCCGCGCTGATTTACCTGGCCGAGATCAAGCGCCGTCAACCCAAAGGGCCTTACATCATCGGTGGATGGTCTGCTGGTGGTGTGATTGCCTACTCTGTTGCTCAAGCTCTCCTGGCCGCTGGAGAGACGATTGAGAAGCTCCTGCTTCTCGACTCTCCATGCCCGGTCAACCTTGACCCTCTCCCAGCTCGTCTCCACATCTTCTTCAACGAGATCGGTCTCCTTGGCACCGGTGACCCAGCCAAGACCCCCAAGTGGCTGCTTCCTCACTTCTCGGCCGCCATTCGCTCCCTCTCCGACTACGACCCTAAGCCGACTCTCAAGCCAATCAAGACCTATGCCATCTGGTGCCGCGAAGGTGTTGCTGGTAACCCAGGTGACCCACGCCCAGCGCCGGTCGAGGATGAAGACCCGGCGCCGATGAAGTGGCTGCTCAACCACCGTACCGACTTCAGCCACAACGGATGGGGCCAGCTTTGCGGTGCTGAGAATATGAAATATGGTGTCATGGTAAGTTCTTGAATACACTTCAACCCTTCCAATACAACGGTATACTAACAGAGATTATAGGGCGGTCACCACTTCAGCATGATGAAGGATCCACATGCCGTCGACCTCGGCAAGCTCATCCGCGAGGGCTTGGACTGGCAGGGCTGAACGTCACTCTTCCCTTTCACGACACTTCGATTCATGACTTTCTGGAGGCAAAGTAGCTTTGGATGTCTTGGGCTAAGATTGATAGACTGCTCTCCTCTGGAAGATTGATCATGACTTGGTACTGTTCGCCTTGGCCGGTACTCAGCATCCAACATCATGATCGTTTATAAAATACTTAATCTCCTGTTGCGCACGTTTGTCACTTTGGGTGCATGGCTTGGGAAGCTCGATTTATAGACGGAATTTGGAGCATGATGCGGTTTGATGTGGGCTGCGGTCTACTTTTGGAAATCTGTACACTGGATTGCATGACTTTTTCCTTTAGAGAGATTTACGGCTGCGACTGCTTCGGTACGTCAAGGGTGGCCCCCTTAGGTATCGTTTATAGTGTCTAAATCGACAGCGACTTCTACAACTTTGCTCTTCATCTGCGTCAGCGTCTGCCTCGGCCTGCTTATTGGTCATGGCATGAGGTCCTAATCGCTTCTTCTGCAGGTGAAGGTCAGATGCGGCGGCAAATATTGGCAGCAGGAGTGTGACTGTTTGGTCGCCAGGTTGGCTGCACCTCCTTAGTAGGTCTTGAATGCTTGAGCTGCATCGGAGACTAAGCTGGGTAACATATAGGCAGCACCTCACTACAGGCGCGACACCAAGGAATCGATGAGCTCTATATACTCATCCATTCGGCCTGCCCTTGTCCTCCTCATCTCCTCCTTTGCCCTCAGCTTTGTCCTTCCTGCGTTGCCCAACGTCCCAGTTGTACACCCGTGCCGTAGCAACTTCCATCGTCTGGGCGAGCAGTCAGTCGAGAATGTCAACATCACTGGAAGCTTTGTACGTACTGTGATCTGTTCTCGAAGAAAGTCGAGATCCTCTTCGCAGTTCTCCAGTGACGCTTGGGCCGCTTTTAGCTTCTCATGTAGGAGAGTCTCTGCTTCCGGGATGGGATAGGATAGCATGACGTTTGCCTGAGAGAGGTCAGTACCGGAGACTTTCCCATCTTTACGAACTCGCTACACCGAGTCTGGATAGGGACCTACGCCGAGCCATAGGTAGACCTCGTCTGTCTGTGGTATTTGGGCCTTCGCAAATAACGTATCGTTGAGCTCGAAGAATGATTCAAGAGGATCAGCGCCCTCCTGGCGAAGTGTCAGCTCCCCTAATCCGCCTACTCCACGAAGTTGAGCATCCAAAGCTTGCCTTTCGGGTCTTGAGGAAACGAACAGTCTCCAGCGTCTTCTGAATATCAGGCATCTTGTCCTTGAGTCCAGCCGCCCGCCGCTGCTGATTGACCTCCATGAATTGATACTTGCTGTAGTCATGTGAGCACAATTGGCCGTCGTCCGTGTAGATTGGCTCTCAGACGTACGAGATCATCTCCTGGAAGCTCTTGAGGCAGCCTTCGACATCCGCACGCGAAGACACATAGTCCTCGACCTTGTCGACGAATGGCGCATAGGGTATGCCCCGTGGATTGGTCGGCGCATCTTTGCTGTGGCGCTTCGTCAGCGTCGAATCGGCGTCTGCTTTTCAGTGGAAGTACGTACCCGATCTTTGCCTTTTCAGCCATCACGTTGATACCTCATGAGCAAGGGGTTTGTCACATGTCCAGTCGCCGGATTTTCTTCATGCACGTGAATGATCTCGCTTCCAGCCCCGCAAATTCGAACACAGGCAAACAGGACAGGGTTGACAGGGTCCAGGGCTTCTGTGAAGCAAAGCAGGGATTAATCAATATTTGCTTAAACTTCGCAGCCATGCCGGCCACCGGGCATACCGCCTGACCATGGCTGACCTGAAGGGCTTACGAGATCGAGAAATGCAGTGGCTAGACGAGTGTGCCGGGATGAGCGAACATGACAGGTGAAGAATGTGACCGACAAATGTTTGAAGCTCTATCCACGGTCCACGGGGTGAGACGGCACCGCAAGCAAGGACGGTCTTTCCCTACAAACCACTTTCCATCCTCATGACAACCTCACTTAGTCTATCACATCATCCCTTAAGGTGAATGCGGCCTTCACGACATCGTCCATCTTGCTCCGAATCGCGTCGTGAAAGAAGACATTCGTGCTAAACACTTTACACCCCTTAATCTTCCTTGCAGTCTCCATGCTCAAATCGAAATCAACGTACATGTCCTCTGTGTAAGCCGCCGCATACACCGGGACATCATTGCTCGCCAACTTCTCCTCATTGAACAGAGCTCCCCATTCGGAATCCGAAGCTATCTTGTTAGCAACGCCGCCGCATACACCGGGACATCATTGCTCGCCAACTTCTCCTCATTGAACAGAGCTCCCCATTCGGAATCCGAAGCTATCTTGTTAGCAACGTCCTGGACTTTGCGGAGCTCAGAGTGATCTTCGAACATCCAAGGAAATATCATCTCCCCCGTGAAGTAGACTGGGCCATCATATTCTGGCTTGTCGACGTCGAAAGCTGAAGCGTACTCGTCTCGCTGGAGGCGTTGAGCGGACCAATTTGGCGCATGGCCTTCACAGTAAATTGGCTCATGCAATATGGCGTAGAGAAGGTGATCATCGAAGCTCGTCCCGCCTTCGATTACTGATAGCGTTCCACGGGTCAGGTGACCAAACATCTCGATATCGTTCGCCGCGCGCAAGACAATGTCGTGTACCGCGTCGAGACCGCCGTGCGCGCCAAAGGCAATACCCAGCTGTCGGAAGCGGCGACGTGTAAGCCTGTCTTCGGAAGAGAGCTTGGCCTCACCACCCTTGGGACTCTTGAGATGGGACACGATGCTGCGCACCCTGGCCACGTCGTCCGGGTATTTGGCGTAGTAGGCTTCATTGCGTCGTATTACCTTCTTGTAAAGGCGCCTGTAGACGTCGTCTGGTGACTTGACAAGCGGCTGTAATCCGCCGAAGAGGAAAGCCTCCCGCAGCCCCTCAGGATGGAAAGAAAGGTAAGAGATGCTGCAAAAGCCTCCGAAGCTTTGGCCCATTATCGTCCACCTTTTGGTTTCTTCCGCGCATTTTGCAGTCAGTGCCAGACGGATTGCCTCTGCGTCCTTTACTATGGTATCGGCCCGAAATAGCTTCAGATAGCGGGCTTGTTCATCACTGTTGCCGCGCATCTGCAATGTAGATGCCGTAATGGGTGTGCTCAGACCAGTCCCACGCTGATCAAGGAAAAGCATCTGATACCCTTTCTCTAGTATCGTCTGTGTCCAAGGATAGTGCTGCGGGGACCGACAGTACATCCCAGGACCGCCTTGGAGATAGAGCATCCATGGTGGCTGCTCATTATCCTTCGGCTTCTCCGCGACTATTGGCGTCTCATGTTTCTTGACTGAACGAGCAAAGATGCGAATTGTGCCGTCTTCGGGCTTGCGATAGTCCTTCACGCAGTCGAAGAGATGCTCTGTGACGCTAAGCTTACCTAGTGGGCGCCATCAGCTGCGGCCGTAATGCCAGAATAGCGAAGCGTCTGTGTACCAGCTATCGGATATGTCTTTTGGCTCACGATCTTCGCCGGCGCCATTGTAGACATCTTTCGGGCGAATCTCAGCATGGACGTGGCGCGGAGCTGATTCGAGACAAATCCAGGACCGAATGCTCTATGTCGCTGCAAGTCTTCTCAAATACATGACAATATTGCCAGACGAGCTTCACAGCACATGCAGCAATGCCAACCTCAATGTGCGAACATGCTACCTTGGACTGTTTGCAGCATGAGGAGGAAAGGGAGGAGAAGGAGGCAACGTCCTCTGAAAGAAGGGCTAGCGGGGTGGCCGGCAAAGCGGCCGATCCTACCAGTCGTGTGCAAAGCTCTTGATTGTTCACTGCGGTACGTCCATCGGATGATGCAGGGCAGCTTGCGATCGAGCGGCAATAGAGGGCGGCGCCGAGCTGGAGGCGGTGATCAGGTTAGCGGACTGCGAGGCGAGTAGGCGGTGATACCGTGATAGGACGGTCGATGCGGCACCTAGTCTTTTGCAGTGCGGCGCGTGTGCGTGTATGACGACGGCCCAGCTGTAGAATGATCTAAAGCACAGGGCGGACGATATACCTATACGTCGGTTGCTGGAGTTAAACTGGTCATGGCGGTACCGGTGGACTTCCATTTCCATTCCCTGAAGCTACCGCGGCGACGAGTCTATATAGCAATCGTAGCTACCGTAGGCTCTACCTCTATAGTTGTCGTCCTTCTACTATCTATACTCGATACCTCTATATCTAGGGTATTAGCTACCGCTACTAGTACTACTACTATAAGCACTACCGGCTACTCCGACGGTATAGAGCGACCCTCCTACGTTACGTAGCTCTCCGTACCGTATACTGCTTAAGGCGGACCCTATAATAGACGACTTTAACTACGTAGAGTACTTCTATCGGTAGCTTCGAAGGAAGTATATACCTTATAACACGCCTAGTAAGGCGAGAATGCGCTCCGCTATTAAAGAGGCCTCGCTTAGGCTATCGACGAGCCTATAGACGCTCCGGATAATTAAGGGGGAGAAGGAGCTAAGGTTAAGTAAGCTAGTACTAGAGGAAGGCTTATAATATACGATAAAGGTGTAGATCTTATTATACGTTAAATAGGCGACTATTAATAAGGCGGCGGAGCTTAGCGACACTTTGCTACTATAGTATATAACTATAGTTCGCTACTACTAATCGCTACTAATACTACTACTCTCTAGGCTAGAGCTCTCGCTATATAGCCGTAATATCCCTATCGATAAGGATGAGCTCTTTAAATAGGGTCTCTTACCGCGGGCGTCTCTATATAATTATATCGCCTTACTACCGTAGCGTATTAGCCTATAGCCGTAGCGAGTCGCGCTACTACCGTATTAGGTCGCCTTACTACCGGATAAGGTTACCCTACGAGGCGATTAATACCTCCGCCCGGTCTAATCTATTCCTTACTAGCGCGAGCTCCTCCGTAGTAGTTCGGACTAGCACGATATTTACCTCGTAGCGAGCCTTACCTATTCGTTTATAGTAGGCGTAAGCCTACTATTAGTTCTTAAACACGCGATAGTCGACCTTCTGTTACCGGACGGTCTTTATGTAGACCTCCCTACACGTGACAGTAGTATAGCCTTAAGCACGTAAGGCCTCTAAGATATAGCCCCGAGGGGGTATGTCGGGGAAAGTGTAATACTTTGTAAATTATATACGAGAGATTACGTTAGGCGGTAGCCGGCGGGTCGAAGGCAAGTAGATATTACTTTACCTACGCTACGCCTACGAATAGAAGCTAGTAGCGCTATCTTAGACTAACTATTTAGTTAAGGTACCTCTACACGCTACGAGATATCTTTATTTATATATAGATATTCCTGTATTAATCCCTAGCTCCTAACCGCCGAGCGTATACAGACTTTAAACCGAGCCTACTAGTTAGGCTCTCTATACGTAGGTATAAGGTCCTAGTAGCGTCGAATATAGTGCTTTAAAAGACGGAAGGTAAGCTCGATTAGATTATAGTCCGGCGAATACCCTAGTAAGAATATAACTAGTACGCGATAGCGGACGTAGAGTTCTTTAACGCTAGCGCGGTTATAGGTAGTATAGTTATCTATAATAAGCACCGATCGAGGGCCCGGAAAAGGAGAACAATATAGAAGTATACTCGCCTGTAGCTAGTAGAGGAAATCGTTGCCTAAGACGCTACCGAGCTTGATTAACGCGTCTAGTAGATAGCTATTGATAGTATACGCTAGTAAGATACTATATCGAGTGCCTTAACTATATACCTAGATATCCGTAACCTTAATGCCCTTTAGCCCCTAGCCGCGCTTTTGGAGTACTACCTTCTTTGTTATAATGATTAGTTAGGCGGAGACAATAGTAGTAGAAAGATAATAGATTCGAAGTGTCTAACTAAGGTACTAGAGTCTAATAGTCTACTAACAGTGTCCTCCCCTAGTAGGACCGTCCCTCTAGTCCGTCTTCCCTAGAAGGTTGGTAGGTCGGTTCCTACCTAAGGGGTCCACTAAGGACCCCGTGCCTCCGTAGAGTCACCCCTATAACATTCTTACTATAATAGGTCTCGTCTACGTATACGAGCTAATAGGCACGATAGTCCTATAGCTCGGTCTCGTAATATATTCGGTCGACTACGTCCCTCTACGCTACGACTCGTATAGTAGAGGCCACTACGGGGTCAAACGGGGTATTTAGTTTTAATTTTTTTTCTCTATAGTTATAATAGATATAGCTTAGCTTTCTATAAATAGAACATGCTTTATAATAATACCTACAAAATGGCGTACTAGAAATTTCCATTTTCGGCCTAGCGCATTTTTAAAATGGGGACCCCAATTTTTGACCCAAAATTCCGACCCCAATCCTACCCCAATCCCCGATTAGGGTATTATAGCTCGACTAGGCCTAAATAGGAAATAATTAGTAAGCCATTTTATAGGGCTATATATAGGCTACTATTCCTAGTATAAAGCTAAGCTATATCTAGTATACTTAAAGAGAGATTGAATAAATAAAAGTCCAAAATCTTTTGGCCCCGGGGTGAGATTTGACCCCGTGGTGGGGTCTATCGTATAGTTAGTCGATAGCTAAAATCCGCGTCGTATAGGCAGCGAGTAATCGTCTATATACTAATAACCTCTTCGAACTCGACAATAAGTATATACTAGAGCTCGTATAGCTAGTAGGTGCCGCGGGTATATAGTATATAGAGTAGATAGTCCCGTATAAGAGGTATAATTAGTCGCTCTTAACCGTGTCGTTTTGTCGCGTATATAGATCTACGCTCTTAGAACCGGTTTACCTTTCTATAGATTACTATCCGCGAGCCCTTATTCTTAACTAATAGCTTTTTATAGATCTCTTTACTAGTATAGCTATACTCGTAGTAGAACTCGATCTAGGTAATGTCGTCCGTTATAAGCGGCGCTATAGCAGAGCGCTATCGATATAGGGGGGGCTGCCGAAGACTAGACTAGTACGGATCGATAGCGCGGAGGTCGTTGTATAGTAACTAAGTACCTACACCTTTTTTAATTCTATAGAAGGCTTTAATATACTAAAAACAATCGTATTACTAGTATTAGACGATTTAGGAAGAGGTATCGGAATTTGGTAGTGCACATAGCGGAAATCTACCGAGAATCCTGGGGTTTCTACTCCCTAGAATAGTCATCTCGGTATAGCTTCACTTAGTCGTACTGCCACGATGCGTCCTGCTCGGCCTAGGTCAACGTCGCTGATCACAGAAGCAGCGTGGAAACCTGTTCTAGCTGCCAGCGTAAGACCTGTATAACTTGCAAGGCTGCAGCTTACGACCGTGATTGTCCTGAAGACATTGCGTTGAACGGAGTACTCAACATCGCGGACGACCTGGGATGGCAGCGGTCCTGATGTGTAGAACCCTGAAGTTACCTTGGTATATACAGTACTAAGTACAAAGTCTGTCTTAGCGCAAAAGTATATAGCTTGTCTTTAATACAACATAATACCGTGACTACGTACTCTCCTAAGGTCTAATAAATATCATTTTGTTTGTAATTATAAGCTCTTTAATACTAACAAAAAACTAAGTATAGAGATTGAATATAGCGTCTAAGCCGTAGGACTAAATAAAAGAGTAGAACTAGTAGTTATAAAGAGCTATAAATCTAAGTACAAAACGATTAATATTTTATATAATTTATATAACTTTGTAGCCCTGATCTTTAGCTTTATTATAAGCCTAGAATTACCTTGTCTCGTAACCGTAGGGAGAAGATATAGCTTTTATAAAGTAGTCAAGATAGGTGAATTTCGGCCGGCAAGACAGACTTTGTTACCCTCACTGGTAGGTATGGATGGGATTGTTTCTGGATTGGTCACGCAGCTGGAAAGGCCTGGGCGCGGAGGGAAGTGATTGGAGGCGTTTCCGAGCAAGAAGCAGAATGTCGCTTGTGGGATGGTGACCATTATGGGCCGCCCGATATATCTGTCTGTCAGAAATGCTAACTACCTCGTCTACGGGCATATCTTCATGCCTTCGTTGCGTCGTTCTACGTACGATCAGCTCGTGACCTTGCCTCCTTGTCCTGCGCTCCCCCTGTCCTCTGCCTCCTTGTCCCTGTCACTGTCACTCCTTGTCCCTGTCACTTCTTGTCACTGTCGATCTTTACCGCCGTACGCAAGGTTGCCCGCCGCACAGGTGCCTCCTCAAGCTTGACACTCGTATAGTATGAACCTTTGACCTAGCTCCTGTTTTGTCTCGGTGTTCTGTCGCTGACGGGTAATGCAGCGCGTGGACCTCGTTGGATGACTGCCAGTCAGGCGAATCGTCACCGTGCTGAGTTCCGTGTACGATTGTCGCGCATTAAGGTATCGCTGTTTTCCTCGAGCTCGATCAAGTTGGAGGTTCGACTGGTGTACACGGAGGCGCTAGCTCGTCCGGACGCATGGAGAATGGGAGCGGCTTCACTGCGTGCTTCGTGCGTATGGGATTCACCGGTGGTCTGAATGGTGACTGCTTCGGCGCCACCACCAGCTCTTCGCAGACTGGAGCCTGCTTTCTCTTGGGCTTCCGCATGTCTCTCTGGCGTGATCAGGTCATGGCATTACTGCTGGACGAGACGCAACTCGTTGTTCGGATGGACTGGTCCCCATATGTTGACGCCTCCGTCAGCTGGCGACGTTGCAGCCAGCCTGGATTGCGATTCGATGGTTTCGATTCGACCCTGGTCCCGGCAACAAGTGAGCCTGGAGGCACAATCTTTTTGGCACGACAGCTGGACTGCGTTGAAATCCTAGCACGCGTTGAAGAATCACCTGCTGAGCGTGAAAGTGGGTACCAGCAGACATCAAAGCGGCATCCAAAGGGACACGCCGAACCTGGTGCCTCTCGCTCGATGAGTTCACGCGCTTTCGAAACATCGGACCGCGTCAGAGGCGAGTGCTCCACCAGGCGGCGGAGTCTCGACTGGTCTCGCCGGTTAACTCACCCGCCTTTGCACCACGACATATTGGAGATTCTGCTCCCACCCACACGACTTGAAGCGAACCAACCCTCCTCGTTGCCTTGCAAGCGACAGCCCTCTGATCTTGAGTAGATTGGCGTGCTGCTAGAAGGCTTCTTGTTGTGTGGAGGTCGGAAAAGGCGGAGGCCAGGCTCCAGTGATTCTCAGCGCGGGAGTGGTCTCTTGCTGCGCTTTTGTCTGGCTTTCTTTCGCATAAAGTCCGAAGTGGATAGAGGACGTATGCGGCATAATGCAGGCAGCAGAGGAGAACGTTGACTGATTGTCGTACGGCTTTGTTTCGCTTGGAGCTCGAATAGACGGAGTTGCCCTTATGGTGTAGGCAGGAGTATATCGGTGTCTTGTGGCTTGGCTTCGTGTCGAGATCGCATTTGGTGAGGAGAGTAGGGAGCACGTAGGTCTTCGTGGAGTGGTATCGATGCGTTTGGAGGTCGATAGTGGTGGGCAATTGCACAACGCATGAAGGTCGTACATTCGAGTGTTGCGGCATAGCTTGTTTCCCTTGCAGTTCGACTGCTGTGGGATATCGCATGACCTATGCAGGGACCAGATAGATACGCCTGCGCGTCGTGAAATGAAGTAGCGCCCCCAGTCATGAAGACGTAACGGTGCCAAAAAGTCGATAATAGCGTTTGGTTTTGTTGGTGGATGTTGTCTTCTCCGAAAGTGTAGCCTCACCCTGTCACGGATCTACGACGTCCTGCGACTTCCGGTATGGATAAAGGGCGTTTGTGTTGACCTCCGCAAGTGATTGGCCGATGGCTCTGGAATGTGCCTCTGTCGGGATGGATGATTCCGCGAAGTAGCAGCCCTGCAGCCTGCATAAGACTGTCCGCTCGCGCACTGGGCGGTCCTAGTATAGGCCCTCCATACACAAGCAAGAGCTATGTCGGCTCAGTGTGCGCGGTACGGTGTCTCGTAGGCAGTCAAAGAAAGGCGGGTCGCAATGCGGTCGACCTGTGGACATGTCGTCGTGTGCCTGTGAGCTAAATCGTATACTGCTCACGTCTTCGAATACCCGCCCTCTGACCGCTCGCGAGCGGTGTCTCCATATGCCTGTCGAGTTGTCAGCAGCTGGCCTAATGTCAAGTAGGAGGCCGTACTCACGCTCAACCCAGTGACAAGAAGTTTTTTCTTTTTTTGCAACGGTTCCGTTCACGCGAACACTACAGGGCTGTCGTCAGTGTCAATCCAACGAATGCTCAATGATGGGCTCTTCCGTACCCGTAAAACGCGGAGGGTTTTTGCTACCCACAAACATCTTTCCCCTCTCCGGGCCCCCCCTCCTCCCCCTCTCCTAAGGCAGTTTAACGTCGTGCCTAGGACGGGAGTTGGATATATGACCGAACGCTAGGCGTCCTATACTACATGTCAGCGCACATTCGCACGGAAAGAGGGGGTCAAACCAAAAACGAGACATGGGTTTCAATCCAAACCCATGTCAACATCCGGGGCCTCTTCTCCAACCTCGCCGTCCTCTTTCTCACCGTCCTCTTTCTCGTCGTCTTCCTTGTGTCGCTGCAGGGGCCTCTCGTCACCCGCTTGCGTTTCTGGAGCATTACGCTTCTCCCCAGCGCCAATACCAAGACGTTGAGCGGGGCCATCGCGCTCCTCTCGAAAGGCTTCAAAGGCGTTGTTGTTCCGTCGAGGTTGTCCTGCCGTAGCTCGACGAACTGCCGGAGTACTGGGCGTAAGGCATTCATTTGCGAGATGTCCCTTTCCGCCACAACGCCAGCATGCCATCTCATGGCATTCATTTGCGCGATGTCCTTTTCCGCTACAACGCCAGCATACGATCTCAGGGCAATTTGCACTCTTGTGACCTGGCTGGTGACACTTGTTACAAGTCTTGTTGTAGTCGCCAACACCCTGGGTTGCCAATTGGGCGCGAATTTCGTCTCCAGTGCCAATGGTGCGCCAGATCGCCTCGCTCTGCTGTGGAGCCGCAGCTTGAGATTGGTCTTTGCTCAATAGGCTCTGGAAGTGACTCATTTCGACGATGTCCTTCCGATCAAGGTGATCTTGGACCACCTGCGCAAAAGGCCAGTGATGGCCCCTGCCACGTACCATCCATGGGTGGCCAGCTTTCCACGCTTTGATCCACGCCTCCCAGTTCGCAAAAGTGACCTGGTGCTCACGTGCGCGAGAGAAGTTGACACAGAGTTGTGTCGACTGCGCAATGAAGCCAACGTGGAGTCTGGACGAGTCCTCGCTCGACAATAACTGCTCGTCAGAGTCTGGCTTGTTGCGGACCAGAGATAGCAGGACAATAGGCGACTCGCGCCCCTGTACGCCGGCGCTAGTGACTACCTGGATGTCGTTTCGCTTATCATGATATAAGCGTTGCTTGATCAGAGATACTTGTCCTGCGTACGGCGTAATAATCAGGATGTCGCTCTCTTCAACTTTGCGTCCCTGCAATTGCCCCTCTGGTCGCCTGCTAGGAGTAAACTGCAAAAGATACTCCACGTACGCCAGAACGAACTCAGCTTCTGCGTCGTTACAGAGAGAGACTGAGCCTTCGACTGTCCGCTGTGTTGCCTGCCCACTGACGTTAACACCGAGACGTAGACGGGAGTTCGAGCAGCCGGAAGTAGTGAGGTAGGCCCAAGCTTCCTTGAGCGTTACTCTGAGAGGAGTTTCCTCCTCGAGCGACTCGTGGCCTCGTAGTCTGTCTCCATACCAAATCTTAGAGACCATGTCCGCTATGGCTGGCTGCATTCGGTGCTGAATTTGGAGATCGACCTTGCCCGGGCAGTTCTCGTCATCCTGTAGAGTAACGAAGAGTGTGCGTAACAGCTCCTTGAGCGTCTCGTTACCGCCGCGCGACAAAGCAGGAGGGCCCTGTTGCTTATGGTCACCTCCTAGTACGACCGTCACTAAGCTCTCTTTGAAAGCAGCCATAGGCGTTACTACGTCTGCTAGAGACGCAAGAGCGGCTTCGTCACTAACCAGGACACTAGGCTTGAAGTGGTCCATAAGCGTGCTGTGTGCTGCAGCGCTGTTGGTACAAAAGACGATGTCGACCTCTTCGTCGAAGTACCGTGCGTCCCACACGTCGTCGGCCTCCTTCATGACCTGCTTCGCGTCCTTCTTCGCCACGGTCGAGGCAGTCGCCTTTCGGGATTCCCTCAGCGCATCACAGTAGTGTAAGGCCTCGCTGTGATACGGACAAGATTCATCCGTACTGCAACTGCGGATGTATCGTCTCCGTTGGCGCTGAAAGTAGAATTCCAGGTGATGACCTTGGGGCTCGTCCTTATTCGCCATGAAGTCACACAAATCCCAGATAGAAGATTCCATCTCGTCTTGATCATCTCCATCATGGCCGCGCTCGCGCTCCGCTGTCGCATTTTCCGCAAGTGCATTGGTATTACGCTTGGTGCGGTGGCCTGGGTTCACCCGACCGCCTTTGAAGCGGCAGATGTGGAGGCTTTGCTTCATACGGTCTTTGTTGCCACCAAACGCAGCGATCAGACCGTCGACCATGTTATCGACTGCCTTGTTGCTTGGTGCACAAGCGAAGATTCTCCGCTTCTGGCCTAATGACCTCCCGACCTCAACGTGGCCCCTAGCGATAGCGAGCTCCGTCCTCGTCTTTCCGGTACCTGGCGGACCGTGGAGCAGAAGAAACGCTTGCTGGAAAGCGGTATTCGCTGCGAACGCCTGCTGGACGTTGAGTCTCGAACCGGATACGATCTCTGCGTACGCAGCTCGATGGTCACTGACGTCTGCTACGTCTCTGTGTATCTTGTCCTGGTCCTCAATTGTCGATGTTGCGCGCAAGACGAGCCGGCTCAGATCGACACCGTCTGTACGTTCGATGCCTTTTGCGAGCTCACACAGCGCTGCGTTCTGACGGTCGGATGGTGTGCCGTCGTCATCAAGTTCGACTTCTACGGGAACCGTGAATTCGTTCTGGCCAGGAGGACCGGTACAGCGCGGCAGATCTGGGCGTGCGCGGACAACCGCGGCGATGGAAGGATCTCTGCCCCACAGATCTTCCTGGATTGTGCCCTTCAGCTCTTGCAAATGCAGCGGATGACCTTCCTCCTTGATCGTCACCGTGATGCGCGTATGAGCGGCTGGCCGGCTCTTGCGGTTCTCGCCAAAGAGCGCCTTCACGCCGCTCCCGCTGACATTGTCGACATTCACGTCAAGCCAATAGATGTTAGGGCCCATTCTTGGCGGGAAGACGTCGAATCTGCCAGACAAGGCTCCCTGCTTTGCGTTGAGCGCGTATCGGATCTGCGCTTTGCCAAAGTCCCGGCCACGCTCGACCCCCAGCCGCACCGCAAAGGCCTTGGACTCCGCGTCAGGGTAAAAGAGCGAATCAGGGAAGCTATCCCACTGTTCAGGCAACAGCCCGACTAAGTTGCCCTGGTCGTAAGTTCCGCGCCACTTGAGTACCATGTGCCTGGGAGGCGGGCACTTGTCGATCGTCATCCTGAACTGCCGATCTGAGATTTCCCGACCTTGTCGACGAGCCTGGCGACGATAGTATGGAAAGTTGCCATGAATACCGGCGTCGCTCATTGCCGCGGTCCAGTATCTGTCGAAACGTTCCCACACCTTCTTCGGTGCCTCGTCATCTTTCCAGTAACGAAAGATCGACAGCTCGTTAGCCAGGAAGAGACCCACCAACGCCCAGTCTCCAATGGAGAGGGTGCTATTTCCCCACTTCTCTGCCCGCTTTGCTGTCTCTACGAGGCGCATGATTTCATCGCGACCTACTCCAGTAATAAGTGGACGACTACTGGGCGCTCCCCAGGTAGGGTGATGATCAGCTTGCTCGGGTGCGAAGTTCGTGGACGGTGGTAGCGCAACCCAAAGTCCCATCAGGCTCTGACCTTCGTTGCTGGAGTGGGCGTGCTTCAGGTTCTTGCCAAGCTCCGTACATATGGCGACTGAGCCGTCCGTTTCAATGCTCGCGCCCTTCCTGAGCATATTCGCAAAGTATCTGAAAAAGACAATGTTCTTCTTATTGCCCTGCTCGTCATCTCCGCGCTTGTTGATCAGCAACGTGAAGCCTGGCACCTGGCTGTGCATCTGGTATACCAACTTGATGCAACGCGTATCTAACGCTTTGTCTTGTCCCGGTGGCGGATTCGCGATTGTGCTGAGCATCACGTCGTCTTCGCCTGTGTTGTGGACGTGCACTTCAACACTCGCATTGTTGCCGTCGATGCGCGATTTCTTGCCCTCAGCCCAAACGACCTCCATGTCCTCGTCGATGGGGATATCCTGCCCCCGGAATTCGTTGTAGATTCCACTGAGGTGGTCGGGATACAGATCCTTGTCCGCTGTAGGGAATCTGTCGATGTCCGAAGGCAGCTGATCAGTGCTCAGCACCTTCTGATGAGGCTCCAGCTCGACGACTTTTTCTCGCGAGATGAACGGCGCTCGTGCTTCCAACCCGCTGACACGTTTGAGCGCCTCTGGAACCGTGTCGCGCACTTCTCCTTCGCCGTCGTCCTCCTCTTCGTCTTCGTGTCCCCACATACTCGCGCCCATGAAATTAGCGGCGTCTTTGCCTCTCGTCTTGGGCCCGGCTATGTCTGTTTGCGCCATAGCCTCCGACAAAGCATTGCCGTCCTTGGTGCTTAGCGGAGCGGCTGCGGGCTGAATAGGAGCTGTCGTACTTACATCCGGCCGAAACCCCAATCTCTGCCATGCTGGAGGCCCTGCCGTCTCCTTCTCGCCTGGCTTGCTCTGCTGTTGCAGGGCGTCAGGCCTCTGGTGCTGACCCTGGCCTTGGCCTTGGTTCTGCTTCCCCTTGCCCTTCTTGTTGTTACGGCCGTTGCCGCGGAATGGGTTGTCCTGAGACATTGTTGTTGAGTTTATCAGCCTCTCCCTAAACGGAAGGAAGGCTACGACTTTCGCAAAAACGGCGCTTCCTAAACGGAAGACGCCTGCGAACGGTAAAAAGGGCGCTCCCTAAACGGAAGGACGCCTACGACTGTGTTTGGCGGACCGACTCACGAGGAGAACGGCCGCTAAAGCACCTACGGTATGGCCTGACCAAGGCCGAAAAGCAATATCAAAGGGTCGTTGCTGGAGGGCGGCGACGTTGTATATTGCTAGTGGTAGTGAAAGAAGAGAGAGCGGACATCCAGGGAAGCAAATTCTGTTTTGAAAAGTGCGAGTGCGGGAGCGACCGTACGTGTCTGTGCTTCCCGTCGCTTGCTTCGTGTGCGTGTCTCGCCGCTGTCATGCCCGTTCGACGTCATTTCGAAATTGGAGACAAGGAACATGAGATATCGTGCCGCGCAAATGTTTTCCTGCCTGCCCCCTCGTTTTTGATAACAGACGCGCGGCATCCTCGACTCTGCCAACCTCATATCGTACCGCAAACACAGATGCACTTCATAGGAGATATTGGCCCCGTGAGGAAAGGGGGTCGGTAGAGAGGGGGGGGGGGGGGGGGGGGGGGGGGGGGGGAGGTGAGGGACGCGTCCCTGGAGCAAACGCGGAACGGCGGCGTCAAACAGGGGCAACCACACCACCGTCACCAACTACAAGTCCCGAATGGTCGTCTGCTATATGGTTGAGTTCGTCTGACGCGGGCATGGCGAAGGACTATCGTGATCAGGTAGCTCTCGTCGCCGACGAGGCCATTTTTCTCCGTGGTTGATGCGCTGCCGTGAGCACGAAGGATATTCTTTGGAAAGTAGCACTCACATACTGTACTCTCTTACTTTATAGTGCCGACATCAATGCATTTCATCATGTTACTTGACGAGTGAGGTCGAGCTATGCCAAGTAAAGCTCGGCTCTACGCCGGCAGCGAGCGCTCCGCCCGGGTAATCGTCGGATTGAATTTCCGTCAAGAGTACCTACCTACAGACCACCCGTCCCGTGACGTGTAAGGGTACCTGCATCCCAGCCCAAAAGACGTTTAAGCTGCTGTTCTGCTTCGTCAGCACCAGAAGGACCAAGGAGTACGGTACGTAGTAGGCCCAGTAGTGGTGCGTAGCACTTGCGTCGTGTTTCGAAAGCGGACTAGCGCTGTTGCAAATCTGACGGGTCGATTTTCCCGGCTGGTAAGGGGCAACGGGCCAACCAGGTTGCCAGGCTAGGTACAGTAGGTAGGTACGTACCTAAAGTGAACGCCGACCTTGACGGCACATGAACCTCATCAACCCACTAAACAATATCGCTGTCCTCCCACGAGTTGTATCTGTCCTTCCAGAACCGAATCTCACGATCTTGACGTCAAACACCAAGCCTCTCCTTTTCAACCGCGATACTAGCATGCTATACACCACTTAGAGCATCTCGAATCGTAGCGCCGAGTGCCTGGATGCTGTGGGTGGGTCGGGAATCGGCAAGACAACAGAGTATCTTCGCCATGTTTGACAGGACAGTAAACTGCGGGTGGAAAGCGACATGTACTCGCCCATTCTTGGTTGAGGTCGTGGAATGTGGCGAAGGGATGGTGTGCGAAGCTCATGCTAGCCTGACCGTCGTCACGCTCGGCGGTGATATGGGTACATGGCAAGAGTGGCCGTTCGGACTGTTGGTCAAGAAGCGCTACTCCGGAGTAGGAAGCTCTGAGTCAGACGATGGTTGAAGGCAAGGCCGACCCCAGCAAGTGGTGCGTGCGCGCTGTCGCCGACTCTGCAAAGCTCGAAGTCAAGCAACAGAAGCCATTTTCGGTGCGTGCCACAGTTACAATCCCAGCTGGTAAAGACTGGCCTTGGTACAGCAATGTGATGTACAGAGCATACCAAGCTGATGGTCATGGCAAGGAATGGGTCCAGTTGCAATCCGGGTCAGATGCAGCGCTCTTGGGGTCACAGAGACGTCAACACACGGGAGCCCATGTCAACAAGTCGCGGCACTCCGAGCAGCAATTGCTCTGCGCTGGTCACTGGAAGCTCGCCAAGTAGTGGACTCCAGTCTCGGAAGAGCTGGTGGTGACGCCAAAGCAGCTGTACAGGTTCAAGAGTTGAGAGGCGTTCAAGAGTGGAAAGGCGTCAACACACGGGAGCCCATGTCAACAGCAAGTCGCGGCACTCCGTTCCGAGCAGCAATTGCTCTGTGCTGGTCACTGGAAGCTCGCCAATCAGTGGACTCCAGTCTCGGAAGAGCTGGTGGTGATGCCACAGCAGTGGTACAGGTCCGAGAGTGGAAAGGCCTGCGCCCCATCGCCGCGCAGGCTGCCTATCGAGAGAAGCTGGCAGGTCGCGGATTGAACCATACGCACAAGTACGGTCTGGAGGTCGACTCGTGAGTTGTCGGACCTCTGATCGCGCGTCTGCTGGCAGCTGCTCCTCCCGAGCCTGTGTGGTATTGATTTGCGCACAGACAAAGCTTTTAAAACGACTCTCGCCGAGCGGCTCGGCAAATGAGAAGTTCCAGTGCCAGGCGCATTCGCAAGATATCACCCATCCGCCTCTGGTCATTCGATTTCGCATTGGACACATGCGGCGTCGGAACCTGATCCTCTTCACCGAATTCCATGCTTGACAGGACAGAGGCTATGACCAATGCTGGGATCAGCAAGAAAGAGCTGGATTGGTCCATTCCGGTCTCGACCAGCGAAGTTCGCGACAGTCTGAGTGCCACTAACTTGAAATGTCCAAGACTCGATCTCCTCCTCGCGTACGGTCGTAAGGTGGAGGCATTGGTCGCAGTGCTATTGTAGGCATCGGCCAAGGGCGTTCGCTCGCTGTAGGGCGGTGCAGAGTACGGTGGATGAACAGTGACTGGACTGCGAGTGTTGACGGCGACTGGCGTGGGCTTGATCAAGAACATCACCGCGCTGGGAGTGAGCGAAGAGTGGTCGGAGATCTCGGCGTGCTGTCGTATGGCAGGAGGCTGGACGAGATGTATCAGATTGGATGCGTCGAGAGTGAAGAGTAGAGGAAGGAGATGATGCGAGGTATGAGACGAATACAGATGTCTTACTCTACGAGGTCAATGCTAACTGACAAGTTCCACTATATACGATAACCTACCTACCTACCTTACCTTACCTTACCTCGTCTGCCTTGGATAGCTCGGACGGTGCCTTAGGAATCGTGAGCCAATCATTTGGCGGTCGGTGAGCGACCGACAGTCGATTTTGGCAGTCACGACCGTCGAAGTGGACATGGAAGCGAAATTAGCTCCCGTGTCACGTGTATGGCAACATCACCTCGACTTCACCAATGCTTCATTCTGCTCTACTAGCCTTTCCTTATCTCACCATCACGTTTCCATACCCTACGCACTGTGTTGCACTACTTCTCCGTCTATTCCTTCTGCGTTCCCGGGTTGCGCTCTCCGGGGTTGCGCCTAGGTATCGACCACCATTCGTGGTGGTGGGCCTCCGTCTCTTTCAGAGACGTGCTCGTTGTAGCCTTCCTTCCGTTTAGGGAGAGGCTGATAAACTCACTCTATCTTCCACCATCGGTGGTGAGCCTCCGTCTCTTCCAGAGACGTGCTCGTTGTAGCCTTCCTTCCGTTTAGGGAGAGGCTGATAAACTCTACAATGGCTTCTCCGCCTCGCTTTCTCGTTCCCGATGGGCCCCCTCGGATCTCTTCACTTTTCTATGCAAGATGTGGATTTCCCCGTCTTTGCAGTGGGAACAATGGCTGGGCTCTTGGCTGTAGCCGAGAGCATTTACAGGCACTGTCAATTGCTGATGATGCTGCTGACAGACAGCAGGAGGACCTCGATCACGACCACGACGCTCCCGAGTCTCCGAGAAGCGGTACTAGCTCACGGTCTATCGTCCAACATGGTGCCCGAAAGCGTCAAGGCAGTGATGTGGATGGTGGTCTGGCTAAGCGAGCTAAAGAAGCCGAGCAGTTGTCAGATCAGTTCATGCCAGACTTCGACGACGGTGGTGACGGTGATGAACAGGTTGGAGGTGAAGAGGAGGACCGAGACGACGACGAGGACGAGGACGACGAGGACGACGACGACGACGACGAAGACGATGACGACGAGGACGACGACCAAGACAGCCAGACTCTGAACGGCCTCGGAGCCTCCCGTGACGTCTCTCCTGGAGCTGCTCAAGCGATTGAGGAAGTAAACCGCCGGATGCGCCTTGCCGAACAACGAGATCAGACTGCAAAGAAGGGTATCAAGGAGTTTGAGCAGCACCGCGCCCGTCATGAAAAGTTGCAGACGGATGGAAATCCATTCGGACAACCAATGCTCGATCTGATGGTCTACTTCGACGACCTAGCACGGGAGAGGTCCGTACCTGACACCCCGTCCAATCCAATGGCTACGAGTACCCAGGTCGGAGAGGCTCCGTTGCTCGCTGCGGACATCGTCGTTCTTGAACCCGAAGGACGTAACAGAAGTACAGCGGCTGCCTGGTTGACCGATAACACTATGGGCTTCTTGGCTCAAGTCGCGAGGACGGCCGCACTGGAGAACAGATCTCGTCATTTCGTGGCAATGCCGCTGGACATTCACTTCTTTGCTCCTCGAGAGGGGTCTTTCGAGATGCACACCGATCAGGTTGTTGCACATCTCAAGCAATGCATTCAACAGAGCCTGCCTCATGTGATGGGCTCTTCTACTGCTACGTCTGAGGGTGATATCTTCCCAGTCCATGATATGCCGCGCGGAATAGACTCTTTGTCCATCCTGTACAACATCGGCAATGTACATTGGGTGCATGTGGAGCTTCAGGTCAATCGGAGCACTGACTTGGGCACCATTATCCTACACAATTCCATGACGGAAACATCTGGCAGTGGCAGATCTCGGCGGAAGGCTGGATCATCATTGTCAGTTGTGCGTCAAGAGCTCCCTCTTCTGGCAAAGCTTATTGGACTAAGGCCGTCCTTGGACTGGACCACCATTAGATGGCCCGAAGACGAGATCATTGTTAAGCCATGTCCTCAGCAGGCGAACTCGTCCGACTGTGGTCTTTATGCTTGGAGGTGTGCAATGCGTAGGGCCGAGGGGCAGCAAGTTGATGGACAGACTTTGGGCAAGGCGCTACGCTGGTGGGCGTTACAGCGACTGTCGACGGCGTTACTGCAGCGAGAGCTGCCCGATCATGACTTCTCTGTCGCAACGAACAATCGCCCGGGTGACCACCCTCCACCGTCCGGCCCAACGACAAGAAGTAGAGCACGCACCGGCACCTCTGGAGCGGCTGGTACATCCACGAGCGCGGCATCGGCTTTGAGCAACGGCGAAGCGAACCAGCAGCAACTGACCGAAGGCTCGCCTGAAACGGATGATGACGATAACATTGAGGAATTGTCCCCGACTGCCCGCAAGGTCGCAAGTTCTGCCGCGGATATTCGTCAGATTCTCTGCAACATTATGCTTCGTCAACCGGATGAGCTGTGGCAGGAACCAGACATCCAAGACAGGGTCGTCGAGGAGGTTCAGAGCCTCGCAGCTGAGGTCAATGTTGACATTACTGGAGAAGAGGAGCTCATTCGAGCAAGGACGACCGTCATCCTGAAACAATCAACCGGCAGCTTTCGTTCAGTCCGAAGGAACCATCTGAAGGGCTTCATACCCGATACGCGAATCGGTCACCTAGTGGACACTCGGTCTCAGCAGGATTTCCTGTCTAGCCCGACGGCGGTAGTTGATGTCGAGGACGACATCGACATTCGTTACAATCTACTCGTTTCGATCGTCAGGAACAGTGAGAACGTGAGATGGGATCAAGTCGAGGCAATGCAGCAACGGGCGCCAGCACAAGTCAAGGCATTCTGGAATCATTTCGGCTACTGCCAGGCTGAACCTGATCCTGTTACGAAAATAGAAGATCTCAAGAATGCAGAAGGCACCTCATGGATGCCATACTACTACACTGGATCGAGCTCTGATGTTCTGCTGGACACCAAATCCGCCGTGCGACATTGTGGGCAGACTGGTTTGACAGCAGACAGATTTCGAGAAGCTCTCGAGGTTCTTAACGAACAGGCCAAGGAAAGTCAGAATGCAGTCACTGTCGGGCTTATTCAGAGCGGTCCGGACGGCGGCTCAGCGAATAACGATACGTGGAAAGCGCTAGCCGACGCATATAAACAAATTCGCTTTCGCCTGATCATTGTTTGCCAGCAAGGTAGTATGTGGGACGAAAATTACTTCAGGATCGATCGACTTTGCAACGGCTGGGCTTCGTTCGATATCGACAGACTGGCTTCGTTGTACAATTCCGAGCGTGCAAACGCCGGTCTTGCCTCGTTCAGAGACGAGCATCACGGGAGGCTGCTTACAGCAGTAAGCTTGATCCGATACTTCAAAGACGACTGTTCGAATCAGCTGGGCCATCAGGAAATGGCATTCGGACCTCAACTCCAGAACAGGCTTGCTGCGGGACTTACGAAGCCAGGAAGGAAGTCGTTTCCATTACTACCTTTGAGGGTACATAACGACTCGGAACATGCTAGAGAGCATCAGCCCTCCCAGTACGTTGCTCTACCTTCGCTGGTAAGCCCATGGGGCATTCGAGTCAACAGATTCAGATGTAATATTTGCGACAAGGTATACGCAACGAAGAGGAGCTTGATGCGGCATCAGAGCGAAGTGCACGACCCTACAGCGCCTCCAGAAGGCTGGGTTTGTGATGGTTGCGACAAGAAGTTCTCGACGAACCGGGCCTTGAGAGAGCACCAGAGCAATATGCACAATCCTGAAGCGCCTAGCTGGCACTGTAATGTGGACGGTTGCGACAAGCAATACAGGACGAAGAAGAGCTTGAAGCGGCATCAGAGCGAAGTGCACGACCCTACAGCGCCTCCAGGATCTTGGCGATGTAATATTTGCGACAAGGTATACGCAACGAAGTATGGCTTGATGCGGCATCAGAGCGAAGTGCACAATCCTGAAGCGACTCCGCGATGCGACATTTGCGACAAGGTATACAGTACGGAGAGGGGTTTGAGACAACACAAACGTCAAAAGCATTCGGGAGAATAGCGTGGAGCTAAGGAGCGTCTCCAGCTACAGTACCGTCGGCGTGGGAAGTGCAAACTCTCCACGATAGAGTTTCTTGTTCGTCGGAATCAGGTACGATACAGTGCCTTCGATGACAGACGTGCGATGCAGAGAATCTAGAGCTTTGTTTCTCCCGCCGGATTCTGTCCTGGTCATCGAAATCAGGTACGATACAGTGCCTTCAGGTCACGAACGTTCGCGCAGAGAATCTGAGCTTCGTTCCTTCCGCCGGGAACTGTCCTGGGCACGACGTTAAAAGGCCTCGTGGATAGGAAGAAGGGGAGATGGGATACATAGTTGGGTATAGTGTGGGTTGACGGTCAGGGACTGGTGGATAGGTCTTGCGAGGGAGCCTGAAACAAACCAAAACAAACCAAAACAAACCAAATACAGACGTGGACGCTGGTTGATGACTGGAGATTGAGATTCAAGGGCAGAAGCTCGAGGGGATCATCATCAGCTTGAATCCGGAGGGCAGACGGCGCTGGGGGGGGGTTACATAGTTGGAGATAGTATGGGATGACGGTCAGGGACTGGCAGATTGGCCTGGCGAAAGAAGTGGCTCGAAACAAAACAAAACAAAACAAAACAAAACAAAACAAAACAAAACAAATTGATAAGATTGGGGATTCGACAGCGGCGCTTGAGGAGGTTGGCGGAGCGACGAGGACGCCGACTGGGACTGAGATGAGATGCGGAACGGATTGTCAGATACGAATGCTGGAGGAAGAATCAGACGGAGTTGGGAGGGCAGACGGCGTTGGGAGGTTTATGTAGTTGTGGAATGACGGTCGGGTTGGGTCAATGAGAAGAAAAAGGAAAAAACCCCAGAGCAGGAGAAGAAGAAGAAGAAGAAAAGAAGAAAACAGCAAAAGAAGGAAAGGCGGGCGACATCACCAAGTTCGAAAGTGTTGGCTGACGGCTAAACATCGTTCCGACCGGAAATTCAAACTTCGCGACAACAGGCAGCAGCAATTCCCACTTTCGCCTTTTGAGACGGGCAGCAAGAATGCACCCTTCATCAAGGTCACGTGCATTGCGTCGCCATCCTCACCTTCAATTTCGAACACGAACGCCGCAAAGATGGCCAAAGACGCGAAGAAAAAGAAAGCCGACAAGAAAGTTCGCGTGGCACAAAAACAGGAGAAAAAAGCTACTCAGAAGGAGAAGAAGCACGGCAAGAAGTCTAAGGACGACATCGACAGTGACGCTGAAGATGCAGACCTCGATGCGATATTGGCCAACTACCAAAAGGAGCAGGAGCAGTTCCTCAAGGTCACTGAGGTACCATGTGACCCTCCATCTGCTAGAGGCTCTGCGACGCTCGTAGCATCCCCAGGCAATAGCTCAGAGGTCTTCTTGTTCGGTGGCGAGTTCTTCAATGGCCAACTCGCGCTTTTCTACAACGAGCTTTTTGTCTATAAGATCAACTCCGACAGCTGGCGGAAAGTTACGAGCCCGAACACGCCTTTGCCACGATCCGGTCATGCCATGTGTCAAGGTGGAAATGCCGGCGGCATCTACCTTTTCGGAGGCGAGTTCTCGAGCCCTAAGCAAGGTACGTTCTACCACTACAACGACTTCTGGAGATTGGAGCCGGGTTCGCGGGAGTGGACGAAACTTGAGGGCAAAGGCGGACCGCCGGCGAGAAGCGGGCATCGCATGACATTCTTCAAAAACTACATCGTCCTGTTCGGTGGCTTCCAAGACACGAGTCAGCAGACCCGGTATCTCAACGATGTATGGCTCTACGATACCCAGAGATTTTCATGGCACCAGCCTGCTTTGCCTCCGGCGATGGGCAAACCAGATGCTAGGTCGTCCTTCTCACTGCTTCCGAATGAAAATGGGGCGGTCTTGTACGGAGGCTACTCGCGTGTGAAGGTTTCCAGCGCTGCCACGAAAGCGACGAAAGGCGGTGGGAAGGGAGCGAGCAAAGTCACAATGAAACCCATCGTCCACCAGGATACCTGGTTTCTACGAGTTACACCCCCAGCTTCGGATGCCCCACCAAATACTCTACCGACAGTACGCTGGGAAAGGAGGAAAAGGCCTGTCAATGCCCCAAACCCGCCGAGGGCGGGTATAACCATGGCTCACCATAAAGGCCGCGGGATCTGCTTCGGAGGCGTTCACGATGTGGAAGAGAGCGAGGAGGGCATGGACAGCGAGTTCTTCAACGTCATGTACGCTTATAACATCGACCGGAACAGGTTCTTCCAGCTAGGGCTGAGAAGACCGCGTACCAGTGCGAAGAAGGTAGCTGCGGCGGCAGAGCGAAGTAGAAGAGGGCGAGGCAAGGCTGATGAGGAGGAGCTACTACGGAACCTAGCTCTGATCGAAGGCAAGGGAAATCTAGACTCTGAGATGCCAGATGCGGAGTCTTTGAACCATACTACTGTCGACTCGGATGATGAAGGTAGAGCAGACAAGGTAGAAAAACCTGTCATATGGGAGATGCCCCATCCGCGTTTCAATGCCCAGCTCACGGTCCAGGAAGATACCCTATACATCTATGGTGGGACATTTGAGAAAGGAGACAGGGAATTCACGTTTGACGAGATGTGGGCTGTCGACCTTGGGAAGCTGGATGGATGCAAGGAAGTCTTCAAGCGAGACATCTCCGACTGGGTTGGTAGCGAGGACGAGGAAAGCGAGGACGAAGACGAGGACGAGGACATGTCCGACGAAGAAGCCAGCCAAGACGAAGAGAGCGCCGACCCAAACACCCCTGCAACATCACTGGCGCCATCCACCGTCGAAGAGCCTGCTTCATCGGAGGCAGAAATTACAGAACTGGATTCCTCTTCCCTTGCAGACAAATTGCCGCATCCGCGACCCTTCGAGTCTCTACGTGACTTCTTCACCCGCACTTCGAACGACTGGCAGGAGATCGTCATGGACTGGTTACGTTACCAGCGTGACATGCAGTTGGAAATCAAGGAGATTCGGAAGAGGGCTTTTGAGAGGGCGGAGGGCAAGTGGTGGGATTGTAGGGAGGAGATCCAGGTGTTGGAGGATGAGCAGGAGGCTGCGGGGATAAGTGAGGTTGTTGCTTTGGAGGAGAGAGGTGGTGGCGGTGGTGGGGCTGGGAGGAGGCGATGAGATCTATCTGAAACGGATGGTTTTGTTGCTGGATTGTTTTCTAGTGACGGGAACCTGCCTTGATCAGAGATATTGCAGTACTGGGTTTTTGAAGACTTCACGAAGCATGTGTGCACTGAGTGGAGAGCGTCTTCCCCAAGGTTACCCTCGATGCTGTAAGATGGACTGAGGAAACGCCGCACACAAGCTTGGTGAGGCTGAAAGGGCATCGTGTGTAGGGTCTTGCTCACTGCGTGTACGCTATGCGAGTGACATTGAGGTTTCCAAGGTACCAAGATTGACAAGACTCGGTACGTACGTCGTATACCACAGGAACCACTTATGGGGCAACGGTATAGGTACCTCACCTTCGTGCATCATGTATGCCCCGGGGCGTTGCGCGCTTCCCCGCAGCACCTGCCTGTTCGGGCATCGCGCCCCCATGACCCCAGGATCCATCTCCCCAAGGTTCCAGCGATCCGGTCATACGAGCGAGCTAGCACGTGCGACGGGCAATAGCTGGAATGCCAAGGGATCTGCCAAGAGCTACATGCTCGATGCCCCTTGGACACACCATGAGGGCAGGCCCCAGCTTGATGAGACGATGGAGGAGTGGCCTGACTACCGCCACTCATTCGCTTCTACAGCGACCGACCTAGCGGGCGAACGAGAGTGGAAGCAGCTGCTGGTAAGCTGCGAAGAGAGGAGGCACAAGAGCTTGGACGTGGGCGAGGCTAGAACAAAGACGTGAAGTAAAGAGAAGAGGTACACCTTCTTGAAGAAGAGATGGCAGGCAGGAAGCGCATCCGGCTTGGATTAGCCATAATTCTCTTCGTCATCGTCGCCATTGTCTATACACGGCGAGCCCCTGTGGATCAATATGCCGTCGGCGGAGGATCGGTGCTAAGGGGCGGTGTGGATGGTCAAGAGCCCGCTGCGTTACCTAAGAGTGAGCCAGCTGCTGCTGTCAGGCCTATACATGTCCAAGACGCCAAAAAGGAGCAAGTGAGGCTTGATGTAGAGGCGACGACGAGTTCGAAGAGGGCATTCGCGGAAGCGACATCCACATCACACTCGAGCTCTGCGGCAGCACCTACGTCGACGGCAGCACCGGACCTAAAACAGCCAATAAGTGACGACGACGACGACGACGAGACACTTTATGAGTACGGAGAGGGCAGGGTCGAGGTCGAGGTGCACCCAACGACCTCAGCGATCCACTGGACCAAGTTTCCCGAGCACTTTCCCGTAAGCTCGACCATTCAGCTCCCGACCGGCACACCGCTGCCTATCCCGGACATTCAGTACAGAGGAAGGAAGTTCGAGTTCGGCCACGCCGACGAAGACCGTTTGGCCGCCGTGAAAGAAGCAGCCGAACATGCCTGGCAGGGCTATCGAGAAGTGGCTTTTGGAGCCGATGAAGTCAAGCCCATTTCAGGTGGCATCAACAACCCCTTCAATGGCTGGGGAGCCACACTTGTCGACAGCTTGGACACCCTCTGGATCATGGGCATGACTTCTGATTTCGACGAAGCGGTTGAAGCAGTAGGGGATATCGACTTCACCACCAGCGCCCGCTCAGATATCCCGCTGTTCGAAGTCACGATCCGCTATCTCGGCGGTCTTCTAGCAGCCTACGACATCTCCGGTCAAAAGGCACGATATCGCATACTTTTAGACAAGGCTGTCGAGCTCGGCGAAGTCCTTTATGCTGCTTTTGATACGCCTAATCGGATGCCAATGCTGTATTATCGATGGAAGCCTTCTTTCGCTTCGCAACCTCATAGAGCGTCGTCGCGAGTCGTAATGGCTGAGCTGGGTAGCTTGTCAATGGAGTTTACAAAGCTGGCGCAGTTGACGGGGGAGCCGAAGTATTACGACGCTGTTGCCAGACTGACGGACTCGCTGGAGGAATTTCAGAACCGTACCCGGATTCCGGGGATGTGGCCGACGTCTCTGGACGCATCGGGTTGCGCGAAGCCGGCGCAGATGCACGCTGGAAGCCCTGTGGGCTCAGGCTCAGGCCTTCGGGGAGGGCAGCAAGTCGTACCGGGCGGGAGTAACGGGATGATGCAAGCGGGTGCTCCAACTCGGCAGGATGGGGACGAGCTGAACGAGGCAGAAAAGGCGAGCCGTGCTAGGAAGCAGCATAACGCGGCGCAGGCGGAATTGGAGCTCGATAAAAAGTTGACGCAGCCGAACGGTGGAAGGTTGACTGCTGACGATGACGCGCTTGGCGATGAGACCGGAGGCGGTCGGAGCAAGGAGAAGTTTTTGAGTAACCTTGGCTCCTCGAAACGGAGACGATCGCTCGATGTGCCTGCTCTTCAAGGTCTGAGTGAAGAGGAGAAAACCGAACTCGTCCCGGCATCTGCCTCGAATGCCACCGCTCACAAGCCGGACGTCCGGACGTCCCGGACAAATAGCAGAGAAACGTTCGACGGCGATGAGATCTGTGAGGATTCGGGCCTACACAGTGTGGGCAAGTACTCCTCCGAGACGTTCACTCTAGGCGGGCAATCGGATTCCACCTATGAATATTTGCCGAAAGAATACCTTCTGCTCGGCGGGCTCGTAGATCAATACCGTACTATGTACATCGACTCAATGGAGGCTGTAAAGCAGGACCTGCTCTTCCGACCAATGGCGATCGACGATCCGGATGTGTTGATCAGTGGACAGGTCAGGGTGTCAGTCAACTACACGACCGGCGAGTTTATCAGGGCTTTTGAGCCGGCAGGAGAGCACCTTACGTGCTTTGCTGGCGGCATGTTCGCGCTGGGCGGCGCGATCTTCGATAGGTCTGAAGATATCGATATCGGTCGCAAACTTACCGATGGCTGCATATGGGCTTATAATTCGACGACTACAGGCATTATGCCTGAAGGGTTTACAGCGGCAAAGTGCCCGGGGAGCTGGAATGATGAAGCGACGGGTTGCAAGTGGAATGAGACTGAATACTGGCGCTTACTTGACCCTAACGAGGAGATGAGGACCAGGGTGCCGACTCCGGCCAAGGCGTACGGCGTACCTCCCGCTACTGCAGCCAGTAGTCGATCCACTGCAGCGGCTGCCGCTGGCGATGATGCGACTTCACCACCGCAGGTCCGAACAGGTCTACATGCCGCAGAGTTGGACGATGCTGCTATGGAGGAGGATCTGGCCACCACGCCCGTGCCCGCTGGGAAGGCGAAAACGCCTGTCGGTCCACTGGCAAAGGGAGCCATTGAGACGGATGGCTCAGAACGACCGGTATACAAACGAGACCTCGACGAGCCAACAGCTGTGCGGCCAAAACGTCTCGGTCCTGGGTCAGAGGACCTTGCACCAGAGCCCAAAGCAGCGGTGCGGCCAAAACGTCTGGGACCAGGATCAGAAGACATTGTACCGGAACTCAAAGAACCCTCGCGAGTCGGCACCGCGCAGCACGCAAAGCCCGCCAGACCTGACCCAAAACCCCCATTAAGATATACCCCCCAACCCCCCAAACCCCACGCCGACTACGTCGCGCAAAAGATCGACGCCGAGCGCCTCCCTTCGGGCTTCACCAAGATCTCCGGCCGCAAATACATCCTCCGCCCCGAAGCCATCGAATCTGTCTTCTACCTCTACCGCATCACCGGCGACCCTTACTTCCGCGATATGGGTTGGCAGATGTTCACGGCGATTGATTCGCATACTCGAGCGTTGTATGGGAACAGTGCGATCGATGACGTGACAAAGAGTGCGCCGGAGCCTATTGATAGTATGGAGAGTTTTTGGACAGCGGAGACGTTGAAGTACTTCTATTTGCTTTTCGATGAGCCTGGGACGTGGACGTTGGATGAGTGGGTACTGAATACCGAGGCGCATTTCTTTAGGAGGCCGAGTTGAGCGGTGGCGGAGTTTCGATAGAGCGGGAGCTGTTCTGCGAGTCGATATCGAGGGGCTCGATGAGCTTGATACCTGTGTGGTGTGGTTCTTTGGATGGCGTGCTGGTGCGAGGACAGCATAGCGTGGACGGTGCTTGACGATCAGCATTTGCCTGGAATGAGGTGAGGGTTGCGTCGCAGATGCATGTGTACTGGTACGAAAGTTCTGGGCCTGGATTTGACCCATGAGGAGCGAAAACGAGTAGGTACGTTAAAGAGTCGCTGCAGGGAAGCATCGGATCCTCAAGTGCTAGGCCGGAGTACAGCACAATACCATGATACCCCCTTTTGACTTCTTTCGTTCTGCGTGATTTTCCCGCTTTCTCTTGCGAGCGCACAAGGTGTCATCTCAGCGCCTGGTCTTTGTACATGCAAGGCATCTTCAGTCGTTGATACGAAGTTCGACTGCCACGGATCGGAACGCCGGATTACATCCAAAGCCGCTACGATTGCTGACAAAATCTGTGAAGGCGCCTCGAGGGAAAATTCAGCGCGAATGGTATAGTCTAACACCCGACACGTCCTGCGGCACCCTCGCTGAAGCTTTTGGAGCCTTGGGTCTGGCAGTCACAAAATGCGACGCGAACAACGACAATCGCGAAAGTGTACCCTTCCCGATCGGTAGATTGTTCTGGATCCAGTACTTCGTACGAAAAGACCCGGAGTTTGATTGGAGAATGATGACATATGAAAACTTCTTCGAAACCAAACGTCGTTTTGAAAGCGAGTATTCGTCCGTCATTGATACTTACTTTGAATCCAGACCTCTCGGAGTTTAAGGAGGCTGGTGGGAAATACCTAGGTAGTTAGCTGGCATGGGATGGCGGATCAGCTTATCTTTCTGAATGGGACGACGGATTAGTATGGGCGTGTTCTGGAGCTTGATCCGAGCGCAGGGGGGTTTTATGGGCATGTTGAGGCTTCGGGGGTTTGGCATTGTACGGGTGGTCCTGGAGCTTTTCCGTAAAAAACCTTTTAGGAGTTGGTTGAGTTGGTTGAGGAGGGGAAAGCGCGGAGTGAGCTTGATGCGGCTGCAGTAACGGCGGATGGGGGGAGTACGATATACCGGCCGCTTTGTCCTTATCCGCTTGTTGCGGCTTACAAAGGGGGAGATACATGGAAGAAGTCGTCGTTTGAGTGCGCGGAGTCGTTTGATAAGTTTGCAGGGTTGTGGGAGGAAGGACACGCTGAGCTGTGATCAGAGGAGTGGATTCTCGGCCATGGGCCTCATGCTATGTAAGTCAAGTGGCTGGTGAGCATGGACACAAGTCATGAACGTCCTCGTTTCCCTTCAGCTATCGCTTACTGACTGCAGAGGATTCTCCGTTCTCGCTCGACGCTGATGAGCTTCTGCTGATAGCACTCTAGACCATACCGCCCTTATGACCGGCCTCCTTCGCCGCCTCGGAGCCCTGTGTGAACGTCCCATCTGGACGACGGCCCGTGTGATCCTGAGGTGGAAGTCAGCGTACGGGCAAATCAAAGCTTCTTGGGCCGTTGGCACTCGCATCATCCTGCACTTCGAGCTCGCTCACGGCCTCCTGCTTCGCGAGACCACCGCCGTCATGGCTGTGCATGCCGCCGACGTGGCCAGCTGCTTTAGCGGCCTCGGAGCCCTTGGTGAACGTGCCGTCGGGATTACGAGCGGGCTCGGTGGGAGCATTGTGGCTGTGCATGCCGCCAACATGGCCAGCTGCTTTGGCGGCCTCGGAGCCCTTGGTGAAGGTGCCGTCAGGGTTGCGAGCGGGCTCGGCGGCGGAGTCCTTGCGCTGTGCACATTGTCAGTGATGACAGGTTCAAAATGTCGTGGATTTCATGCGTACCTCGGCCTCGCCCTGGGGGCCGTGGCTTGCTTTGCCTCCCATGGCGGCGATCTCCTTGACTTCTTCGGTCGGGCGGTTGGCGAAGTTGCCTGGGTTGGTGTTCTCTGTGGCCGACATTGTCTGTTTGTTTGGAAGAAGTGTAAAGTGACTTGGATTTGATGAATGAAGAGGTTTAGTGTGAAGGTGTCAAGATCAGGTAGAAAGTGAAGCCTTTAATGCATTGCGGAAAGCAAACACATGGCATGCAGCCAGTGTCACGTGGGACACGAAGACCAGGCAACAACCGAAGACGGAAGGTGCGAACGTCGATCGCTCCTGCCAAATTCGCCATTAGGCAACAAACCTGTTAGAAGCGTTTCAGACTCGCATCAGCAGCCAACGTGCTACCACATTTCCCTACCGTGCCTCTGCCCCCTTTTGTCGTTGCAGCGAGGGTAGTGCGGGCGAAGCGTTTCAGATTTACATCAACATTGAAGATGTTACTGTACATCCCTATAGCACCTTTGCATGCCATTTTGGCCTACAGAGCGTAGGGCAGGCGAAGTGTCTCAGACTTGCATCAGTGTAGAAATTGCTACTGTATCTCCCTACAGGGCCTCCGCGTGACTTTTTGACTTACAGAGAAAGAAGCGTGGGAGAAGCGTTTCAGACATACTAACATCCAGGTCGCTACTGTACCCTCTACGTTGCGTTCGCCTGAGTTCGTCGAAAGCGCAAGCATAGCCCAGGCGAACGCTTGAGCTAGATAGCTTTCCCTATACCTACGAGACATTGTGTGCTCGTGACTTGATAGGCCGTTCTAGTGCCTCTACACGCTTTTGTCAATCCAGAGACTACACTATAGGCGAATGACTTGAGCTAGAGAGATACTTCCCCGACACGAGCGAGGAACTGTAAGCTCTTTCGCCATCACGTTGCCTTTGCCCAAGCTTCCCCTGTTAAGAAAGAGTGAGCGTAGCGTAAGTTAACGACGCAGACCCCTTTTCCCGGTACGAGAAACAACACAGCCCTGATCCCGTTCGCCGCTACAAAGCCTCCACACAGGTGCGTCACGCCTGAGAGTATAGCGTAGACGAAAGAGCACAGCCAGAGTGGTTTCCCCAGTACAAGAAATGAATCACATCGGCCCGTACGTAGCTGCCGCATACGTCTACTATTGCAGAGATTGCAGCGCGAGCGAATGATTTGATTCCGTCACGAATGCCTCAAAACGGAATACTGTACCGACGTTCGACCCCGTCGCTTTCTCCATGAGGTCTTTGTCGGAGGTGGAGAGGTGAATCCATCCTTGGCCCAGGTTCTGCTGAGGCGGTGAGCTCGGCGTTCTACCGTCGATTGTTAGGTATATTAATCGTTCGAGGCGGAAGACCTCAGATGCTTGTCATTGTTGCAGCAGACGGGGCTGATGCCAGGGTACGATGGTCAGTAGCCAGCGTTTCAAGCCTGAGTGTATGGAGTTTCTGGTGTTGTAGGGCCATAGGGCCTGGGATGTATGGTGAACTACTTGGGCTGAGCAGGAGGTCTGCGCCCGTGCGAGGAGAGGTACGCTCGTTATCAATTGCGCTGTTACAGTGCCTCTGGATCGGGTTGTTCTTGCAGGGAGGGGTTTGCCAACCTTTGTTAGTCCTCGCGCATCATTGCAGGAGTTTGGATCTTGACAGGTCGACTAGGCGAACTTACAGTGAAACCACGCAATCAAACCGCATACACACAGTATACAACTCACCAATCGACTATTTGAGCCGTCAACGTAATCCATTAGCCGGCCAATGCTGCCTCAGCCTTCCGTCCTACAGGACGACAACGCCGCCAAACACCAACCTAAGCATCGTCCACAAAAGGCCTCGTCAACACATCCTCAGCCTCAAAGTACCGTGTCAAACCGCCAGGCATATGCCAAGACCCCTGATCTTCCCATACTAACATCATCTCCCAGCTAGTCTTATCAGACTCGCTCTGCGTAGCGCAACCGATCATCTCTTGCCAGCCACGCAAGGGAGGGCACATGTTTCCCATGCAAATCACTCTCCTGTAATCATAACCCTCCGCTAGCAGGCGCTGCTTCAGCGTATTGTAAGGCTCGAACAGGACCGTCGGGTAGGTGCCTAGTGCTGCACCTGTCGGATGGACGAACCGTTCCTTGAACGGTCTGTCGAATATGGCGATGCAGACAAAGGGGAGAGCTAGATCTAGGCTGCGTAGTCGCTTGCTGAGGCCACGGACGATGTTGCAAAGGTGCTCTTCTGGATGCTCTTCAATCCTCTCGGCGTACCTCGTCTCCCAGTCAGTCCAGCTGGAGGTTGGTTGCCGGTAGAGATGAAGCTTGAAGTGTTTTACCAGCTGCAGTGCGCGGGAGAGAAGAGTACTCAGTGCCGTCAAGTCTTTGATTGGATGAAGCTGCGGGCAGCCGACGATCTCTAACTTGGTGAGGCGCTGCGGTATGACTGTGGAACCGAACAAGCTTTGCATGGATGCTACGTCTAGGTAATTGTTGTGCGCGATGATGATCTCTTCCATGTGACGGAGACCGTGGAATGGCAGACTGCCGTTGTCCTCCTCCGACATCTTTCGTGAGAATTGATCGTGGGACGAGTGATGTTGAATGGCGAGGTCTATCGCCTCCGCCACACTCCTCGGTAGGCCCTCGCGTGAAGCGCAGGCAGTTGCGGCGAAAGCTGATCGAAGATCGGTGAAAGTGGAGTCTGAGAACAGCAGGTCCCAGAAACGGGCTGCGGAAGACATTCCATCATTTGTATTCAGGCGGTTCCGGAAGCTAAAGGCAGAGGGGTGTTGGCTGATAACAGTATCGTTTCCGGCGGAGCTTGCATACACAATAACCTTGGAGACATTAGGCAGACTGAACTGTTGCAGTTGCTTCATCAATTGCTCCGATAAGCCATTCAGCGTCAACGTGATTTTGACCGCAGGAGAGTGCCGAGATATGACGCCGACACAGCGCGACAGGACAGCACCGGTGGCGTTCTCCGGATCTGAAATGCTGCCGATCACCAGCTTCAGGTACTTGATCTCACGCCCACGCAGCTCGGCGTTGCTGAGCTTGAACCAACGCAGGCGCTGCTGTGGCGAAATGTGCGACACAGTCGGCGTCTTAGTCAGTGTCTCGACGAGCTTGATGAGTTTGCTGTGTGTCTCTATCTTGATATCGGTGTAGAGGGGCTGCTGCACGGCCAGATAGTGGTCTCTACAGAGTCTCGCCGTTCGCGTGAGGTCAGGCACGGTTAGATAAGAGCATACTTCAAGGTAGAGCTCTCGCGGCAAGTCCAATATCGAGAGTTTGATTTGCGACATGCTGCTTTGCTGTTGTGTGGTGACAGGCGATGTTTGGTATGTCTCTGGTAGACGTCGAGGAGAATGATGGTGATTGAGGTGCTTTCGTCTAAGCCAGCTATGCCTGTACTCTGTTTGTTCTGTTTGGGCGCTGGGTGCGTAGCCGGGCCACCATGCTTTCAGGTCAATGTGTAGTGATGTCAGTGAGAGGATACAGAAACGCCTTGTCTTTCGTACGTATGGTAGATGAGGTGAAGCCGCTGATGAAGCAACCTGTGGAAAGTCGGGGAGGAGAGTCTCGCGTTGCTTCAAGGTGGAAGGTGTGGTGGTGGTGAGGCCGGAGACGCCTTCACTTCGTGCCTTCCTTCAGCCTTGTATAGCCCCAGTCGCTTACCGTTCAAGTAAGAGACAGGAGCGTCGCTGCTACGAAGGCTGACTGACGGTAGTAGTAAACTCATGTTTGGTGCCGTTTGGCATGTGTAATGAGGTACCTTGTGTAAGGTAAGTGCAGGTGGGTGGGTTGGGGGTAAGGTCTTGCGGAGTCCTCGCGTGGCGCGCACGATCGGCGCTTGTGACAGCTAAGTGGTCCAAGCGTCACGAATGACAGCAGCTCCAGAAAGTCCAAGCAGTCACATGGAAGGCTTCAGTCGTTGTCTGTATACGTCTTGGGACCTCGAGTCCTTCGGCCGCCTTACGTCCTCCCGTGCAACTGTGTCGAGGGCTCATAGACACCTCTCGGCCTTGCGTCAATCATCACGTCGACGACGAAGAGCGTGATGTCCTTCCAACCGAGCGGTCCTGGAAAGACTGCGCCGAAGCTAGCACAAGACTTCCTCACTTTCGACCCCCTCCGAGTTGGCCAGAGTGCCAATGTGCTCGCCGACCATCCGCCGCCGGTAGGGGACGGACAGCAACTCGCACCGGCCAGAGGTAGTTGTCAGCATGAATACTCCACCAAAACCAGGCAAAGCGTACAGCCGCCTCTGGATCTCAGACCGGATGGCACGACAATGTACAAGCTTGCTACGGTGTGCAAGAAGTGCAGAATGCATGCGGAGATCAAACTGGACTACACACCAGCAACTACGCCGTGTCCAACCTCAGAATATCCGCTCCACCATTTCCAGCGACTAAAGTCGGTTGACAAGATTGGCGAAAG
Source organism: Salinomyces thailandicus (assembly GCA_005059885.1). NCBI lineage: Eukaryota > Fungi > Ascomycota > Dothideomycetes > Mycosphaerellales > Teratosphaeriaceae > Salinomyces > Salinomyces thailandicus. Next base: position 34,327 of record NAJL01000076.1, on the reverse strand, counting down.
CCGTATAAAATACGGCTGGCGGTGCTCAGCGCCACAATGCCAGGCGCTGCTTGAGATTACTTACAGGCAAGCAAGATTAGCAGACAGGGAGAAAGATCTGCTCATTAACACGGAGTACCTGAGGAGGAGGTATGAGGCGATAGTCGCCCAAGACCCGTCAAGAGAAGGCATACGGCAGGCAACTCCTATAGAAGCTCTGTCGAGATTGAGAAAATACACCAGAGATGCTTTAGATCCTAGGCATGATAAACGGGCCTTCCCAGCGAATAACAAACGATTCATGGAGGCATTCGGCATCTCTGGTCAAGACTGCGGAGCTCTGCTTGAGCGCCTGGGCTTCAAGTATGCAGTAAGCTTGCTGCAGTTGGCAGAATTCATGAGAGGATGCTGACTCAGTACAGGACTACGAGTGGACACTCCCAAATCCACCTGTACTGGAGGACCGGTTGCAGGCCGACGGAAGCAGTCAGCGCGAGTTTCTTGAAGACGTAGAGGTCGAGCTGCTTGCTTGGATGTACAAGTTGTCTGCTGACACAGGGGCAATGAACCCTGCAATATCCGATGGCTGGTCGTCTGCGGCCCGTGATGTGGACCGGATACTTGCCGCGCAGGGCTGTATGTACGGCGCGTTTGTTGCGTTATCAGAGCTGAAGCTAACGGTTGCGTGCAGATCAACGGCATGTCTCGCTTCGCCGTGCGGGTACAAACGAGCAAGCTGCGTATGTCATCCTCGATATACATCACATCAAGTGAACGTTGACTGATTTACAGCAGATACTTCGACAGTCTTGGCTCTCTACCTGACTTTTCCGACAATCTTGTTGAATTCGGGTACGACCGACAATCTCTGTGCGATCCCGAGCGGCAGGCGTACTATTTCGAATGTTTGCAAGTAATCTCGGAATCGAGAGGCACGGAACAGCTCCAAATGAAAGTCGCCACTTTGCAGTCACAAGACCTTGTGAGCCGGCGAGACCTCAGTGCGGCGTATCGATACTTCAATATATCGCTCTCAGAGGCGAACGTGGTGGCTGATGCGCGGGTCCTCGAATTGTTCCAGGCACAGCAACCGGACCTTGGGCCAGCTCAGGCGGATGATGCGCGGCAGGCGTTGTACAGGATCGGCAGTTCTAGACAAAGCCAGCTGCTCATCAACGCTTCGCGTCAGTCTGTCGACACTTACGACGATGCTTTGGCTTGGCTCGGCAATGGCGCCAATAAGGACATGTCAGATGATAACATCATCGCCATTGCTGGCGTGAAGGTAGGAACGGCTTTACGTCGATCATCCTCCATGGCGCGGCTGCCACTGCCTGCTTGCTGTTGATGCTAATTACTTGTAGGAAGCCGAGAGCCAAGCCAACGACGAGATCGTGCAAAAGGCAATTTCTACCATTGCGCGCGAGCGCAAGAGCAATATGCTCAACGATTGGCTTACCACCGGCCGCGCGGATGGCTACACCATGGACGTCAACGAGGCATTGCGTTATCTCAACATCGAGCAAAGCATCAACGAAATAGAGCAGACTGTCTTGCCTATTCTATTCGAAAGCGCCCGTAACGACCGACCTGGCGAGACGACAGAGAAGGCCATTGCGGCAATCCAGCAGTATCTTGCCAATCAAGGCAGAGCTGGCCTGAGATCGCCAGAGACTTGGCCCGTGGGTCTGACGAGCCATGGCAATACCTGCTATCTCAACAGCTTGCTGCAATACTACTTCAGCATTAAGCCTCTGCGCGACATCGTCCTGAATTACGAACAGTACAGACTGGATACGCTGAAGTACAATGAGAAGCAAGAGCGAGTTGGTCAGCGGAAAATATCTATGGTGGAGATCAAGGGCGGACAGCGGTTTGCAGAAGATTTGTTACATCTATTCCAGCGGATGATAAAGGATCCCGAGACTGCTGTGAAGCCCGAAGAGGATCTCGTGTGTCGTGCATTCTTGGAACCAAAGGACTACGCGCTTCTCGCTTCGGCGACTAATGAGGGCGATGCGGCGGTCAATGGCCTTGAGAACGCGGTGGACCAGAGCGTTGCCGACGCACCCGAAGGTACCGATGCCGCCACTGCAAGTGCAGCAGCAAACGCTCGACTCTCTTCGAATGCCAGTAGCACGACTCTTCAGGGCGATGAGCAGGACATAACCATGGCGAACGGAGAGCGGCCCCCAACTCCGCCAGAGTCACCAAAGGGGAAGCCATTGGACGACCAGTCAGCGCAGGACGGCAGACCTCCGCTCCCGCCACGTGCTCCGCTGCGAAGATTCTCCACGAGTGCCAAGGAAGAGGCACTGGCCCTCGCAAAGCACAACGCCACACTGCAGCAAGACGTGACTGAGGTGCATGACGGCATCATGTTCCGTCTGCGCTCCGGTATGATGCCTCGAAGCACGGATGAGTTTGGTGAGCAAGAAGATCCTCTTCGTGACATGTACGCCATTTGCATGACGGAGCGCCACGTCGAGAAGCAGGTGGAAGGCAAGGCCATACCGCAGACGGACTCGAGCATCACGGTCAATGTTCCTACAGAGGCGACCGATATCTACTCTGCACTGGACGAGGTCTTTGACCTGCAGCCTTATGGCAACAGAACAGATGTGGAGGCGTACAAGAGCATTCGCTACCTCCCTCCCGTCTTACAGATTAGCATGCCACGAATAGGCTTTGACAGAAATAGGGGTGGCACGTTCAAGTCGGAGGAAATGATCAAGCTCGAGGACGAGCTGTACATGGACCGTTACTGCGACGCCAGTCATCCGGAGATCGCGCAGCGAAGAAGGCGATGCTGGATCTGGCGGCGGCAGCTGCAGGCCTTAAAGAAGGAGCAGAAGGCCCTTTCGCAGACCGGGATCGAGCAGATGGATGGTCCTTCCGCAGTTTCAGAAAGCGCGGAATATCTCAAAGGCGTTGTCGAAAGCAACAGCATGCTCCAGGAAGTTGGGATTGACAATATCGAGCTCGACGAAGACCTGCCCTCCACCCTCGCTTCAGAAGCGCACGAGCAGAGCAAGCGCCTGGACGCCCTCAAGACCGAAATAGAAAGTTTGCAGACTTTGCTCGACACCCAATTCCAAGATCTCAAGAACCTCAAGTACCGCCTCGCCGCTGTCTTCATTCACCGCGGAACCCACGGTCACGGGCACTACTGGCTCTACATCCACGACTTTACCAACGACATCTGGCGCAGCTACAACGACGAGCGCGTTGAGGAGGTCACGAAAATGGAGGACATCTTCGAGGCTAAGACGTGGCAGCAGGGTACGCCGACGTATGCTGTTTACGTCCAGGACGATAAGAAAGAGCAGCTGGTCCAGCCTGTGTGCCGGGCGCCGGAAAAGCCGCCGACGCCTGAGCCGGAGGTTTGGGAACAGCAGGCGCCTGATGTGCAGATGAAGGAGGGGGGTTGGAATCAGCAGGTTGAGAGTACAGCGCAGAATTTGCGGCAGGAGGGGGGCGAAGCGTCGTGGGATGAGCAGAGGGAGGTCGCGCAGGGTCCGTGGTAGCGCCACTGTCGCTCTCGCTCCTCTTCTATCTCCCCGACGGCTAGGCTGAGTCTTAGGCGTCAGCGCTGATGCGGTCCAGAACCGACGGAGCCAGGATCTGTGCGTATGGTGATGCTTCACCACTGGAGGGTGGGATGTGCGCGGCAAGTCACTGCGACGATTATGTTTTACCATGACACCTATGTCTTCGCCAGCGTACTCCGTCTCCACTCCTCCTACGCACACTACTCCTACTTCTTCCGTGTCAACACTTTCAGTCACACTGAACCGGCTTCCCGCGACGAAAAGCGAGAGCAGCCCTAATGCTTTAAACAGCGACGGCTCTATCTGCGTCCGCTACCATCTCGACTCGACAAAAGCCACGCTCCTACCAGGCCTAGGGGATCCGCATTTCATGAGCTCCAGCACACCGTAGCCTTCGATAGGAAGATGCAAGTAGTCATATCAAGCCCTGGAAGCTATCAGATAGTAAGCCAGATCCTTCATAGCGACTTGCTACCTACTTCACTACTAGATACCAGACTCCATGAAGGGTAGTACCTTTTGCCCTGTAAAGTTCATCTGCATTGAGTTCATGTGTAGTGTAGTGAATGGAGATTCCTTGTATGGCCCTGCACACAGTATATGGAGTGGGTCTGCAATGTCTGCTTGCTTCCATTTCTTGTGTTGGGCGGGTGTCCTTTCTGTGAGCCTTCCACGAGTTCCTTTCCTTTGATCTCTTCGAGGCGTTGCCGTTGCGCTCAGCACCCTGCGGCATCGTGCTTGCTTGCTTGCTAGACCCTCACACCGCGGCAGCCAGCGCCTGAATATAGGTCGCTGCGAAAGCAGCACTTGCCTTACCGACGTTCGTCGAAATCGAAGAAGGAGATACAGTAGGTATGAGAAAAAAAGAAGGGAAGAAGGGAAGTTGACAGCGCGAGAGAAATCGCAGTCGCCAGGGATTCACCGACCGCACATTCCTGCGCGTCCCCAAGAGCATGCAGCCGCGTCTCCCGGGCCAGAGAAAGTTGCAAAGCCACCTGCATGTTTACATCGCGGACCTAGCAGACTTCTAGTACATAACTCAGCGAGAATTTGCCAGGGATAGAAAGAAGACTTATTGGTAGAGTGATACAATTAGTATTACACAACCCCAGGAGGAAGAAGGATATCTCAAGACGTTTCTCAGCTGGCGGTATTTCAGCTTCCGCGGCTTCTTGAGGATCTCGCGCGGACGGAGACGCTATGTCTCCATATCTGCTCCTCCTGAGCCACAGGCCGATCTTACTTTTTCTGCTGCTACTCGCTATCGGCTTTACTGTTTCCGCCAGACCGGTCGAACATCACAGTCCTCGCTTGCGCAAGCGCGGGTATGAGAGCAAGCAGACGCCCTTTGTGGGTTTCAAGACGCGGTATTCTGAGGCGCCGGCGCATCGGGGCAGCGGTGGGTATAGAGATGCGGCGGCCAATAGCGTCGGCGTGCTCTTTACCACCGCGGCGCAGGGTGGAGATCCTGAGGAAGGGGAGGAGGAAGTGCAGCATGTGTGGCTGCCGCTGGGCAAGCGTGTGTATACCCGTACGTTCACTCTCTAGCGGCTGCTCTGCAGCCGGGATCTCCTGAAGTCGTCGGCGAAACTTCTTCGATGTGGTGGCTGATTCGATCCCTTTCGGGCTGGTCGTAGGCGATGTGCCAACGCTCCCTCTACGTCCTGTCACGGCGCGGATTACTACGATGATCCGGTCGACGCCGCAGCTTGCGAGCCCAGAGGTGTTGGAGCGCGTGGTCTGCGAGGTTTATCCCAGGTATAATCGCACGGATGCTGGCGAGGATGGCGAGATCGTGGCGTTCTCGAAGTCGGATGGGCTAGTGAGACTGGATGATGTCGAGAACGGGAGGGGCAGGAAGGAGGTGGAGGGGTATGAGTGCTCGTGGAAGCGTCGGGATTGCTGTGCGGAGGATGCGGAGGATCTCGAGCACGGTTTGTAGAAATGTTGGCAGCGTTCTGAGTAAGAGACAATCCTAGAGACAGATCACGTATTACTCAGAAATACTGCTTTCCTGTTGCCCATCTTCAACCCGCCTCGCGCGATGCCATGCCTAGCATTTCGTACCCATCTCCGCGCCGCCCTTGTACACCGTGCCCTTCTTCCACGGCGCCTTCAAACACCTGTCCATTGGCTGCCTTCCTCCGCTTGCCCTGCGTCCCGCCAAAAGCCATCGGCCGCAGTTCCCGCCACCGACAAGCCCACATGCCTAGCGCAGTCATTATAGCAGCGGAGCAAAACTGTACAAGCCACCAGTAGAATGTATCCGGGATGGCCCGTGTGTAGAGGGCGGTGGTCACAAGATGCAGCAGATGGATCGTCAAAGCAAAGTCCGGGACGAGTTTGCTACGGGCGATGAGCAGCAGGATGGGAATGACCATCATCAGTCCGTCTAGGCCCCAGCATAGCGCGAGCGTCCATCCGGTCGTGACGTCGCCGCGCACATTGTGCCAGTCGAGTAGGAGGCCGGGGCTCGGAGCTTGGCCGGCGACGAAGGCGGTGAAGAGGATGAGGATGAGGGCGAGGGCGTAGTAGCAGGTTTGGAGGACGGCGATCTGGGTGAGGATGCGGAGGGGCGAGAGGTCCGCGAGGGCGCCGGGACGGGGCGGCCGTCGTCGGCGTGGCATCTACGCTTGGCAGCGTCTTGCGCAGGCGAGGAGTGAATGCTATCGGCGAACGAAGGGGCGCAAGAACAGCATTGTCGCATAAGGTATTCTCATCGAGCTTGTAGGGACGGCACTTGCAAGTACTTCGTACCAGGTAGGCAGACGGCTGCGTGCTCAATGGCCTTCCTAAAGCGCAAGGTTAGCCGAGCAAGCCACAAGCCAACGCCGGTCCACCGTCCATCTCAAGCTCGAGCTCCAGTGATCCTCTGCCGCCAGTACCTTAACCATTCTGCCAACGTGCCATCTTACGGACCGACTCTACACGATACACCATCTGTGCCCCTCTCGCCATAGGTCACAATGGCAGACCACTCCCCCACCCAAGACCAAATCCAAAACGTCTACCAGCCGAAAGACGCTCTCGGCGCCGCGATCAAAGCGACTACCGTCACCGCCGCCGCCGGAGCCTTCGTCAGCACAATCCAGAACACGCTCACCAGACAAAATGTCGGAGCCATGGGAGCATTCACGAAGTTTGGAGGAACCACAGCGGTCTTCGGTACGCCAAGTCCCAGGGAGATGGAATACACAGACATGAAGGGACATGGATCGCAAGATAGGTACTGATACGGCAGAACAACCACAGCGGCCATGGGTGGCGCCTACGAATTCAGCAAAAACGCTTCCGCGAATCTAAGGCAGAAGGACGATGCCTATAACCCCACGCTCGGCGGCTTCATGGCCGGCACTATGCTCGGTTTGCGCTGTAAGCCGCAGCCTAACACATTGCTATGATCCTACCGGCCGGCTTTGCTGACGTCTCGAACGCAGTCCGCTCCGCACCGGCAGTCGTAGGCTACGGGTGCGCGCTCGCCGTCGTGCTCGGCGCGTTTTCATACACGGGCGGGAAACTCGATGGGTACCGGCGCGACCCGATGGTGGATGAGGTAGCACGGAAAGAGTATCTGCGAAAGAACCGGCGGAGAGATATTGAGGGGACGCTGGAGGAGCTTGGCGAGGGGAGAGGTATGTTTTCTAATCTGCCTGGGAGCTGGGATGAGAGTTGGAGGATCGAGTAGTCGCTGACAATGCTTCGAACAGGTATTTACGGGCCGGGGTACGTGGAGCGAAGGGCGCAGAGGATCAAGGATGCGTATGGTATTGATGTGCCGACGGGCGCGTAGGGGTGAAGGTTGTGTACATTACTGCTACCACGTACATACAGGTCCAGAGTCCACTATCACGAGGGTCTTGAACTCCGAGAAAGACGGTTTCCTGGGACAACATGGTCCTGCGGCGTCGCAGAAGACGTTCCCTCAGTCTCTGGGCCAAGGTATACGGTGGGCATCTAGTATTCACTTGAGATCTTAATGTCTACTTTTTCTAGCGTTCTGATTGGTCGCTTCCCCATACGCGCTAGCTTGTCCGCGTTTCTTACACCTCGAAGGTCGACGGAATTTACCTCACCAACTTGAACAACTCCTCTCAAACACATTGAAACAAAAGCACAGCTAATGCCCTAGCGTGAAAGACACGACCTATCGACATCAGAGACTTTCGTCCTTCCGCAAGAGACTCACGACGGGAGGCCTTGGCTTAGTCGCCCCGTGCCTACTTTTCCAGGCTTACCGTCGAACCTACGATGGAAGCCCAAACCACCACAAATCAGCCATCCGACCTCACACGCGACCTAGACACAAGCGACAAGTTCTTCAGATACTTCCAGCGCGCAGTCACAGGTACAGCAAACCTCCCACTCTCATCACAAACCACAGACCGCGAAGAAGCACCTCAATTTTCCCCAACTAACACATCTTACCTTCTGATCAAAGACCTCCAAACCCAGATCGCGCAGCTACCTTCAATCAGCGCCTCGAGTGACGCGCGCGGAGAGGCTTTGAAGCACTGCCAGGCGGATCTCGCACGGCTTTCGGATCTAGTGAGGGCGTGTGCGGCGATTTTGCCGGCGAGAGATCAGAGGAATTATGGGGAGGCGGTTAAGGGGTTAGCAGGAAGACTGGAGGATGCGAGGAGGGAGGGTGGAGGGAAGGGAAAGTTTTCGTTCAAGGGGAGGGGTGGGAGGGGTGGCAAGATGGGGGCTACGGGTGCTACGTCTGCGTCGGTATTGCCGCAGACGGCTGTTGCGGCTGGGGCTGAGGCGGATGAGTCGGGGTCTGCAGGTAGGGAGGAAGGGCGTACGGGTCCCCGGGCTGAGGAGAGGGGTCTGGAGATTACAGACCGTAAGAATGCCTACATCACCCTGCCCCCCTCACGCTCCGCCCACGACGCTCCCAGCTCCGCCATCCTCTCAAACCTCACCCGCTGCGTTATAGACCTCACCCGCACAACATACCCTCCCGCCTCTACCGACCCCTCCTCCACCACCACCACCACCACCACCACCACCACCAATAACAACACAGATACAAGCCAACCGCACAACCCCCCACCCCTCGCAACCCTCACATTAAAAAATCTCACAGACTCCCTCATCCTCTGCGGTCGCATCCACGGCCCTCTTCACCTTACGGCCGTCACGCGCTGTGTGGTTGTTGCCGAGACGAGGCAGTTTCGGATGCATGATTCGAGGGATACGGATGTTTATGTGGGAATGGAGAGTCGGCCGATTATCGAGGGGTGTGTGGGAATTGGGTTTGCGCCTTTACCTCGTGCGTTTTTGACGGCGGCAAGGAGGGTGAAGGTTGCGGAGGGAGAGGACGAGAGGGAGGTGGAAGGAGAGGAAGAGAGGGGTTTGTGGAGTCAGGTGGATGATTTCAAGTGGTTGCGGAGGGAGCCTAGTCCGCATTGGAGGATTTTGGGGGCGGGGGAGAGGGTGCGGGAGGGAGTTTGGGAGGGGCTGGTGGTGGGTGGTGAGGGGGTGGAAGTGGAGGTGGAGGGTGTTTTGAGCGCGGTTGGGATTGGGGAGGGGGAGGGCAGGGAGGGAGGGGGGAGTACTTCCGTTTTGAGTGGATGGAGGTGAGCGGGTGCTGAGGATGATGGTAGGTGATTTTGGTGCGTGTTTCTACATTGATAGCGAGCAGTGTACCAATACAAATGCATGTAGATACTGTGATACTTACCAATACCTACCAGCGTCATTTCAGTCCATCGTCTTTCCGTGACAGCCTTCCAATTACCTCACCGCGCCTCACTTCTGCCATACGCCCTTTCATGCGGACATGGGACTGCACACGTTTAAGTTGTTTCCCGTACTCTGTGAAAAGGTCAACATCTTACCGCAAGGAGTGCGCTCCCAGCGAGCGAGCCCGATATCGAGCCAAGACCCCGGGTTCTCATGACCGGGACCGGCTCTGGGGGGGTTTCTGGTCGCTTTCGTGTTCGGTCTTTCAAGCTTCCGGATGTGTTTGAGGGATTATTGGCTATAGGGAGGGTGAGACAAGCATGAGATGGGGGCTACGGTATATGTATGGGTGAGGTAGGTATTATTCAGCTCGTCCGGCTTCTGCGGATGGATATGTAATCCGACTAGGTAGCTAAGGTAGGTACCGTATGATTGTAGTGCTGATTTTGGGCGACGTCGTCAAAGGGGACGAGACATGACATGGCGATGGTGGTGGTCGGCCGAGCGGAGATCTGATATCCGCGTCTTTTTGGTTCGTCTGAACAACAAGATCCCAACCCTTCGAGGGTGACGGACTGTCCATGGAGACCCTGGAGTGGTAGTAGATGTGCCCTCTTTCCTTGCTGGGTAGCCAAAGTAGCAATAGTGATGCGAGGATGTATTATGGAAAGACGAGTGGGAATAAGAGAGAGAGGGGGAACAGGGGTCTATCGCCCGGCCGAGGCTGCAAATGTGACACCGATAGAGGCGGTGGTTGTCGGGGATTTTGTCACCTCCGAGGAGCCCGCACCGCTCTTGAAGGAGGCTCTCGGTCGGCGATGACATTTTCGTTCCTCATCCCAGGCCGAAAGGCAAAAACGTTAATCAAAGCACTGGCCACGACGTCGACTTCCTCCGGTCGATTGTTACATGCTACGTTACGTTACTTTACCTTACCTTGTGTTGCGGCACTTCCCATTTGCATTGTTCTGCTACTCGTTGTCTTCGAGCTTCATCATTGTCGTTGTGGTTGGACTTGAGATTGTTGGTTGTCCGCCTGCTGCTTCCTGCGCGCACTTCGCTTCCGCACTCTGACTACCTCCCTTACCGTACCGTCGACAAGCTTCGCGGGATTGCCTGCTCGCATTGTCGCGCTGCGCATATCAGATTCTTTCCCGCATCAGATAAAAAGCCGGGGAACACACACCGGGTTCAGAAACAACGCCGGAGCTTGCAGCTGCACCCTCTCACAGCAGCGAACGAGAAAGCTTGAAAGCTTGGAAGAAAGATAAAGAGAAACAGGTGCTTGGAACGACACACGAAACTCAGGTATCCTCGCGCTTGACCGGCCACCCACCCGCCTTCCGCACCCACGACCACGACTCCTCCCCTCTCCCGAACCCGATCCTCCTCCTCCGATCCCCCGTACGTACATGTCCACCGCAGCCTCGGCAGTGGATTCAGCGATCAATCCGGCGGGAGGAGGGCTGATGGCCGCGCAAGAGGATCACAAGCACCTGGCCGTGGCACCGCCCGAGGAATATGACTATGAATCGCTGCCGCCCAACTTCAGCTTGGCTGCGAATATGGCTGCGGGAGCCTTTGCTGGGATCGCGGAGCACTCGGTCATGTATCCTATTGATTTGTTAAAGGTATGCTTTCTTTCCTGCTTGGTGGTGGCTGAGTGGGTGGACGATGGGGTGGACGATGGGGGGAGGGGAATCATGTGTGTGTGTCATGTGCTGTGGCGCATTTGGCTGACGGGGTGATGTGTGTCTAGACGCGAATGCAGGTCGTAAACCCGACGCCGGCGGCGATATATACGGGTTTGGGAAACGCGATTGCGACGATTTCAAGAGTGGAGGGATACATGTCGTTATGGCGGGGGCTGTCTAGCGTTGTGCTAGGCGCTGGTAAGCACCGCGCAGAACATGTACTCATGTTGGAGGAGAAAGGTGGCAATAGCTGATGTGAAATACCAGGACCCGCGCACGCCGTCTACTTCGCAACCTATGAGGTCGTCAAGCAAGCCATGGGCGGCAACGCCGCCGGCCACCACCCTCTCGCCGCAGGTTCGTTTCCATATCACTTCTCTGCTCGTGAACTGTTTCACACAAATGCTAATACAAACCCCCTCCCACGTCGCAGCCTCCTCCGGCGCCTGCGCAACCATCGCCTCCGACGCTTTCATGAACCCCTTCGACGTCATCAAACAACGCATGCAACTCCACGGCTCGACCTACACCTCCCTCACCGACTGCGCCCGCAACATCATCCGGCACGAAGGCCTCCGCGCCTTTTACGTCTCCTACCCCACCACCCTCACCATGACCGTCCCCTTCACCGCCCTCCAGTTCTCCGCCTACGAATCCCTCACGAAAATCCTCCAGCGTCGCCGCTCAAACACCAGTAGCTACGACCCTTTAACCCACTGCACGGCCGGCGGTCTCGCCGGAGGTTTCGCCGCCGCCGCCACAACACCGTTGGATGTCGTCAAGACTTTACTTCAGACCCGTGGCGCTTCGAGTGATATGGAAATCCGCCACGCAAAGGGTTTGTTCGGAGCTGGCGGGATTATCTGGCGAAGGGAAGGGATGAAGGGGTTTTTTAGGGGTATGAAGGCGAGGGTTGTGACGGCCGCGCCGAGTACGGCGATTTGTTGGAGTGCTTATGAGGTGGCTAAGGCGTATTTTATTAGGATGGAGGATGAAAAGGCGTGAGGCTGTGGGGTTTTTGGAGAATGGGTTGGGTGGGGAGGGAGGTTAACGTTTCTTTATCTTTTGAAGGGCGAGGGTCGGGGGAGGATTGTATACATAGCTTAGGGATGCCGTGGGTGGGTCCCCTTGTGCGCTTCAAGGGGACGGTGGAAAGCTGCGCTTTGCTCTCCACTTGGATCCATCGGGTCGGCGGATAAGGCTGGGCAGAGGTGGGTGGTGTGGCAGGGAGTGCCATCGTGGTCCGAGACGTGTATGCTGGGAGTCCTCCTATCGACGACGGCTAGGGTCCCGCTGAGCTTCTGCACACGGATAGGTCTTGGGGATATACCCAGCCGCAGCAGCAGCAGCAGCAGCAACGGGCAGCACAGACGAGTCATCTCACGAGCCCCTTGTGACCGCGTCGCAAGACCTCTTGAAATTACATGCTCTTTCACCCTCGTCTTCACCTATCATCATTACCTATCACCACTTTTGTTAATTCACAAATAGAGTCTAGAATGGAAGCGACGACGGCGTTGGTGAGTATTAAGGAGGATTCCTCTTGCAGGTGTCGTGCGTGTCTCCTGTATATCTCCCTTCCCTTTCTTTCAGGAAGGTGAAGGGTAAAGGGTAAAAGGTAAAAGGTAAAGGGTAAAGGTCAAGGGGTAAAGGGTAAAGGATGAAGATAAAGGGTAAAGGGTAAAGATAAAAGGTAAAGGTAAGGGTAAAGGTAAAGGTGAGTGTAAAGGCAAGAAAGAAGCGACTACGCAAAACGTCAAGTCTAGAAGCACAGCAGCAAAATTTCAAGCAGAAAAGAGAGGCATCCCTAGAAAGAGTATATGTAGTTTTCGTTTGAGGTAGTTGCTTGTTTGTGTGGATACCTTGTTTGAGGTAGGTAACCTAAGGTGAGGTAAGGTAAGGCAAGGTGAGGTAAGGTGAGGTAAGGTGAGGTAAGGTAAAGTAAGGTAAGGTAAGATAAAGTAAAGTAGAGTAAGAATAGGTGAGGCAAGGTAAGGGAAGGTTAGGATAGATAGTAAAGTTAGATAAGGTAAGATAAGGTAATGTAAGGTAAAGGAAGGTAAGGCAAAGTAAGGTAAGGTAAGGTAAAGTAAGGCAAGGTAACATAAAGTGGGCAAGGGGGTTGTCATAGTTCCCGTTGAAGACTGTCGTCGAGTACTATATACATGTTTTTTCGGGATTCCTTTTTCAAATCCTTCTTTCCCATACCTATCTGTCGGAGAGGGGCCGCTCCTGTCGAGGTCTTCTGAGTTGACATGAGTTAGTTTGAACTTGGGGTTTGGCTAGGGGTTCTAAGGTACCTTGTTATGTCGGGTAGTAGTAAGATACATCTCCGAATTGTGAGAGATCGTAGATAGGTGGGCATCCGTCAAGGTACCTCTACAGATCTCGAAGAGGAAGATTTCCTCGTGGCTGATTTGGGTGTAGTCACGTTTGAAAGTCTTGGATACAGATGCCCTTATGCCTTTGTGCCTTGTACAAAGCTTCTTTTTGGGGTCTGGGAGTTGGAACGATTTGGTTTTTGGGGTTGGTCTTGGGGCTAGTTGGGAATTTCTTTCATGAAGGCGGCGGGGGTTTCATTGTTGGCCAGGCAAAAGTTTACCTCAAGCTGGTTTTATAGAGAGACACGTCGTCCTTTTCATCGCCGTACTTCGCGCGCGCGCGACAGACAGAGAGAGTTTAGCTTCTCCCCCTTCCCTCTCCCACCTTCCCTCTCCTCCTCCTACCTTCCCCCTCCTTTTCCCACCTTCCCTCTCCTCCTCCTACCTTCCCCCTCCTCCTCCCACCTTCCCTCTCCTCCCATCAAGTACTCCCCCCAAAGCCCTCAACACTCCCCCCTCCCCCACCACCTAGGAAAAGCAACCACATCCCTCACACTCGGCACCCCGGCCAAAAACCCCAACAACCGATCAAACCCCAGCCCAAAACCCCCATGCGGCACGCTCCCATAACGCCGGAGATCCTGATACCACTCCAGCCCCGCGCCGGATAAATTCTTCTCGGCCAGAGCGCGCGTGAGGTGGTCCGGGCGGTGTTCGCGGAGAGAGCCGCCGGCTAACTCGAGGATGGAGGGGAGGAGGAGGTCGAAGTTTTGGACGGTGGGGGGGTGTTGTTGTTGAGTTTCAGGGGTGGGGGTGGATGGGGAGGAGGATGGTAGCATGTAGAAGGGTTTTTGGGCTGTTGGGTAGTGGGTTATGAAGACGGGGCCGAGGGTGGTGGTTAGGTAGCGTTCGTGTTCGGCTTGTAGGCCGGTGTTCCAGGTTGGTGGGACGGTGAAGTTTGTGGTGGTGGAAGGAGGGGCGTTTTGGAGGTGTGAGAGGGCTTCGGCGTAGGTGAGGCGGGGGAAGGAGCCGGCTTTGAGGCTGGCCCAGCGGGTTGAGAGGGTTTTTGCTGAGGCTAAGCTGGTGTCCTGGGTTGCGCTGTCGGTGTCGGTGTTGGATGAGGAGGAGGAGGAGGAGGTGGTGGTGGAGCGAGCTTGCAGGATTTCGGCGCCTAGGGTGCTGGCTTCGAGGGTTTGGGCGACGGTTTTCAGGAGGTTTTCCACGAGGTTCATGAGGTCTGAGAGGTCGGTGGTGAAGCAGAGTTCGGCTTCGAGCATGTAGAATTCGCTTAGATGGCGCGGAGTGTCGGACTTTTCGGCGCGGAAGGTTGGGGAGAGAGTCCAGACTTTGTCGACGGCTTGGGCGAGGGCTTCGAGGTGGAGTTGGGAGGAGACGGTTAGGTATTTTGGGGTGCGGAAGAAGTGGTCGGGTTGCTGCTGGGATGGTGGATTTAGGGTGGAGGTGGTGGGGGAATAAGAGTGATTGGTGGGGGAAGAGGAAGAGGAGGAGACGGTGAAGACTTCGCCGGCGCCTTCGCAGTCCGAGGAGGTGATGATTGGGGTGTGGCATTGGACGTAGCCTTGGTGGTGGAAGAAGTTGGTTAGGGTGGCGATGACGTGGGAGCGGAGGCGGAGGAGGAGGGCGTTGGTTGGGATGCGAGGGCGGAGATGGGGGATGGTTCGTAGGTACTCCGGGGTTTGATATTTGGGTTGGAGGGGGTTGTGTTCGGCGTCGTTTTCGCCTAGGAGGGTTGTGGTCTGGACTTTGAGCTCGTGGCTTTGCTTCTCGCCGTGTGACGTCTGCCATGAGCCATTTAATTGGACTGCTGCGCCGGTGGAGAGTCTGGTCGTGTGTATTAGTGTGTGTGTTCCACTACATGTATATATATGCACTCTGCCACTCACTTTGCCGCATCCTCAGGCTTCAGCACTGCCTGGACGGAATGCAGCGTCGAGCCATCCCCGACGGCTGCGAATCCCACTTTCTTCTGTCTCCTCACGGACCGCACCCAGCCGGAGACCTCGACGTCTTTTGCTTCGGCATTCTGCGCGAGAAGCTGGGCGACATTGATCCGCTTGAAATGGGCACGTGACACACTGAAATGGCGTTGGCTAGGTCGAGCAAGGAACATGTAGAGGGATGCTCGCATCTCCCTCCCCACTACCGTAAGTCACTACCGTAAGGTACCAATGTGAATCCTAATTGCGTTTGTTTTCTTTTGGATTTTTTTCTTTGTTGCTGTTCCTGCCCCATCTGGATCGCCAGCGTTGCTACGGTGCATGTGGACTCCCCAGGTGAAGTTTGGGCGGATCGACCAACCAGGTACGGGGGCTTGCTGGGTCTGATTGGTCGTGCTGAGACTCCCCGCGCGACGTCACAGATCAGGCTCAGCCTACTACGAATGAAGTACCTTACCTAACTCTCCGATCGGATGTTGATTGAGATGCACATTGGATCCTCTTCTATTTCCGTCGTATCCTCCGCTCCTTCACGCCCATCAGAGACTCATGATACGCGCAGGCCGGGCCTGCTGCCGCCGACATGTTTCAGAAACAGCGCGCGTCGACCATGCAGAAGACGTATGACGAGTGCTACTTGATCTGCTCGACCGCCATCTACTTCGAAGGCCAGGTGCGTGCATGGCGATTCGCGAAGAGGAAGCGAAGTGGCCCGAGGCCGTGCTGACAGATGAACCATCGCGCAGAACAATGAAGCCGAAGCCCTGCGCGCATGGCGCAATGCGCTCGACCAGATCTATTACCACAACGCCTACAAGATCCCCTCCGGCTACTCCCCGCGCACCGAGACCGAGCGGGCGCTACAGGACTCGCTGCGGGCGATGGAGCTGCAGTGCAAGGAGCGCGTGGACCTGCTCGAGGCTTTGAGAAAGAGCAGGCTGGATGCCGAGGAGGATGCGAAGAGCAGCAGCGATGGGCCTGCGAAGAGCAAGGAGTCGCTGCTCTCCATCAACAAGCCTGCCAGCAACGGTAGCGGAGGTAACAGCGGGCCCTGGCTGGGTTCGGATACCGTGCCACAAGCCAACTATGCTGATATACCGCGGCCATCACCGGTACCTCAGCGACGTCAGGTCGCGCCTAAGAGGCCTTCTTACCTGACGAAGAAGAGCACGGATACTGCGAGGAAGGTGTCTGATACTGAGGCGCCGCGGGCTATGAGCCTACAGTCCAGCACGCCACCGAAGCTGCAGCCACCTCCTACTCCTGATCAAGGCCGGGCTAGGACACCAAGTCCCGATAAGAAGTCAGGGAGCATGTTGAAGACGCTGCGATCTGGCCAGAAGGAGCGCAGTGGCTCGAGCAAAATGGTGACGACGCTTCGGAACAAGGCACCCCCGGCTGCAGCCAAGGCGGCCACGCATTCGTGGAGCGGACAGCAGCGTCCCAGTGTAGGCTCAGCTGGATCCGGACTTACGTCTCCGACGATACCAAGCGCGACAACATGGGATCCTTATACCAGGTCACTCAAGGACGTGCCGCGCCATGCATCACCGTCACAGGAGAGACGATCATACGATCAAACTCACGTGAGGCCTCCGAGTCCGTCAGACTACATGGCAACACGCAGCCACAGCGATGCGGAAGAGATTGCGCGGAAACACAGGCAGCAGCCAGCACCTTACCCAGACTACCCCATGATGAATCCGTACGCTAGACAAGCCTTCTCACATAGCGACGAGTCTGTCGAGACGGCAAAGGCAGTACGACCATCTCCTCAGCCGACACCGCCTCTTGTTCCGAGGCACGACACGCCAGTCCGATCATCTGCCGAGAGGCCTAAACAGCCGCCTTCGTCTGTTTCGCAGCTAGGGCAGACGTCGATCTCATATATGAAGGAGTACCCGAATCACCCTGCCAAGCCGAAAGCACCACCTGTTCCTCCGAAGCCGACGGACCGTATGACCGAATCAGAAAGTGCAGCGCGTCTAGCACCGCCACGGACCAAGCAAGCGCAGTCGAAGCCGACCATCCCTCGGAAGGCGGTTGGCAATACCCGAGCGGTAGGTCAAGTAAGCGCCACAGCTCAGCGACAGAGGCTCGACAGTCTCCAAGCCAAGCTCGACCATCGCGCACCGCCTGGCACTCGACCGGGATACAATTCTAGCAGCCCGGAACCACTCAAGAAGCGTCTTTCGAAGCGACGTACTGGCGAAGGGAAGGCTCGCGCACCTGCTGGGCGCACCACAACGCCACCCAGTACCGACGAGTCACCGGATGAAGGCGCACCCGCAACACCGACCGAGCAGGAAGAATGGGACAAGCGCGTTAAAGAGATCATGAAGAACCTTCCCAAAGGCGTTGACGAAGGTGCGGCCAAGCAAATCTTCAACGAGATTGTCATCCAAGGCGACGAAGTCCACTGGGATGACGTTGCCGGGCTGGAGATCGCCAAGTCCGCATTGAAAGAGACAGTCGTCTACCCCTTCCTCCGACCCGATCTCTTCATGGGCCTCCGCGAGCCAGCAAGAGGCATGCTCCTCTTCGGGCCCCCAGGAACCGGCAAAACAATGCTAGCACGCGCCGTCGCGACCGAAAGCAAATCCGTCTTCTTTGCCATCTCCGCCTCCTCACTAACCTCGAAATTCCTCGGCGAAAGTGAGAAACTCGTGCGCGCCCTCTTCGCCATCGCCAAAACCCTCGCCCCCAGCATCATCTTCGTCGACGAAATTGACTCGCTCCTCGGCGCCCGCGGCGGCGGCAGCGAACACGAAGCCACGCGCCGCATCAAAACCGAATTCCTCATCCAATGGAGCGACCTCCAAAAAGCCGCCGCCGGCCGCGAAGACAAAGATAAAGCCCGCGGCGACGCCACCCGCGTCCTCGTCCTCGCCGCTACCAACCTCCCCTGGGCCATCGACGAAGCTGCCCGCCGCCGCTTCGTTCGCAGGCAATACATCCCGCTCCCGGAACCCTGGGTGCGCGAACAACAGCTGCGCACGCTCCTCTCGGCGCAAAAACATAGTCTGAACGACCGTCATCTCGGCCAACTTGTCGAGCTTACGGATGGTTTTAGCGGGTCGGATATCACGGCTTTGGCCAAAGATGCGGCGATGGGTCCGCTGAGGAGTCTGGGAGAGCGCTTGCTGGATATGAGGCCTGATGAGATTGGGAGTATTGGGGTTGCTGACTTTGAGAGGAGTTTGGTTAATATTCGGCCGAGTGTGGGGCGGAAGGGGTTGGAGGAGTTCGAGGAGTGGGCGAGGGAGTTTGGGGAGAGGGGGGGTTGATGGAAGTTTGGGGGTTTTGGCGGGGAGAGGGAGGTTTGAAAGGAATTTAGCGGGGATGGTGGAGACGAAAGGGGGGAAAGAAGGGGCTGGGCAGGGCAAGAAGGGTACAGGTAGAAGGTACAGCGTTCGGCCATACGGGAGGGGGAACATCAAAAGAGAGGAAAGTAAAGGTTTCGTGCTGTGTTGTTTTATATTTTTTGTACGAGGTATGCTGATTTATTCGATAAAATCCTCCTTCCGCTGTCCTGCACGTGAGGGGGAAAACCCGGGAGATTTGTCAGGGTCAGTACATATAGAAACCAGCGGAGCAAACGCAAGGTCACGACGCCCGCCAGGTGTCTTGCTAACGCATGCGACCGAGTTTGAGGTGTGAGGGGGCCGCGCCGGGTGGCGGCAACGGAGGAGTTGTTGGAAGAGCTGTCGTAGGAGTTGTCTGGGGAGTTGTACGGCGGATTCCGTACGAATCGGTAGTTTATTAATATCATATTATGTTTTGCGGTCGGAGGTCTATTGAGGGTTTGTTTGTTTGGTTTGTTTGATGTGCGCGTCTTACTGCGTTGCGTTGTACATATTGGGGGGCTAGGAGATGGATTGATGGATGGACGGAGGGATGTCTTTATGTGCGAGCGAGGTGTCTGTTTTAATAAGAGGAGGAGGGTTCAGGGGTAGGCTGCGAAGAGCGGAAGACTGTATTTTCTTTTGTCTAATACCCGGTTACGATTGCTGATGTGATGGGGGGGTTGATTTTTCCCAAGCCGCAACCGCTTTTGAAGAGACTCACGGAGATTTGCTTTGCCCCGAACCTAGCATAGCATAGCATATAATTAGGTAGGTAGGTAGATACGAAGCGAAAAGTGCCTTTAACCCGGAATAATCCTCGCCCTCCTCATATCCTCAAAAACCCTCCGATACCCCTCAGCATGCGGCCGCTCCTCCCTAAACCCCACCGCCCGACTCGCACTCGCATCATAATCCCTGCGAAACTCGATCCCCAAAATCGCCTGCATGAACTCCCAACTCGTCGCCTCCAACGCCCCGGTCTTCAAACCATACCGCTGCACCCACTCAGCCCACTGCTCCCGATGCGCCTCCATCCACCCCTGCGCACTAAAAGGCGGCTCCCTGTCCTCCGCCTCCGGCGGAATCCCCCGCAGCTCAAAGTAAGCGCAAACCTCCGGCCACACAGCCTCCCAGCTCGTCGCAGGCCCATCAACCACATTGAACGCGCGCCCCGCCGTGTCCCGCGGATGGAGACTAGCAAAGATATGAAACCTCGCGAGGATGTCCTGGCTGGTGTCGGTGTGGAGGGCTTTCCACGCGGCGTTGGTGCCGGGGAAGCGGACCTCGCTGTGGGCGCCGGCGATGTCTTTGTAGAGGCTGAGGAAGAGGCCGAGGGCCTGCGCAATGTTCATTGCGTTGTTTTGGGGCACGAAGCCGACGATGGCGTCGGGGCGGATTTCGCAAAAGGTCCAGGGTTTGTTTTCCGAGGCGCGCAGCATGATGTCGTGTTGGTCGTAGTAGAAGATGTTTTGGGCGTAGGGGTCTGGGATGCGGGGGAGGGTTTCGGAGAGCGGGGGGTTGTAGGGGATTTGGTCGCGGAATTCGACGCCGTAGGCCTGGGTTCGGGGGAAAAGGGGGGAGGTTGTTAGCTTTGGGGTGGCGGGGGAGCGGGTTGATTTCAGGTGGGGGAGATAGTTACTTTGCCGCCGGTTTGGAGGGTGAAGAAGCGCATGTTCATGCAGACGATCTCGCATGTTCCGACCGCGTTGGTCAGTAGCTCGGTGTTGACCCTCTTGAGCTCCTCGTAGTCGCTGCCATGGCCAGCGTACGCGGTGTAGTAGACGTGCGTGGTGTGCTCGATGCCGGGGATTCTCTGCACGTGGAAGAGTGTTTGGTCGCGATCCATCAGGTCCAGATCGCTGTAGAGCTCGATACGCTCGTCTTCTGGGAGTTGAGCGACATCTTTGGCAAGTGGACGATGGGTCAAGCCGATGATTCGACCGAAGGTACGCGGTGTAGGGTAGTCGAGCAACTGCTTTACGATAGGATAGCCTGACTGAGGAGAAGATGGTCAGTACTGGTAAGCTATGTAAGGTGGTGTTCAGAGAGCAGACTCACAACGCCAGACGCGCCGAACACCACTGCTTGGAGGCCTTCTTGCTGCTCTGCGGCCATTACTGTGTCCTAAATGAGTAGAAATGTCGGGAGTAGTGTGCGGTTAGGAATGTGAGGGAAATACGGGAAGATCTGAAGGAGAGAAGAGGACCTATGAAGACCACAATGCTGTCGCGTGCCGAACAAGTTCCGCCCACCACCTACCTAGGTACTGACAGTGCATTATGAAATGCTTTTGGCTATCGATGTCATAGCCTGAGATACTCGCGGCAGACCTAAAGAGCTGAGCTGGTGGCAGGAGCTGCAGATGGTTCAGGATGTGCGGGGCAAGCTCGCAGATCTCGAGTGGAGACAGAGGGGCGTCCGGCATACGCAGCCGAGCCAAGTCTACTGTATTGAGATGTTATGGACTCCGTGATGAGTATCCACAAGCATACAGTCCAGCCAGAGCAGGCAGGTGTCGGTGGAGGTGGTGAAGGATCGAGTGTGGTCGGGCGCGCGGCCTTGACGCTGTCCTTTTGACATCCACTAGGTATTGCAAGAGTCTCACATTTGATGTGAGACTGAGTGGAGGAGGCCACTGTAGGTTGTCTACACCAGCAGCGCTGTGCAGAGCCCACAAAGCAGCGCGGACCTGGTATCAAGTCAGTCCCACGTGAGGAAGTGTTGCTGGATTATGCCTGCATTAAAGTTACTAAGGGATGCTCACGACGGACTTGTCATCGCGCGCTAAGCTTCATGTACTCTGCATCGTTCTCCTTGTTGTCTGCTCTGGCGTCCTCGAGCATTTGGTCTATACCACGCTCCTTAAGTGCTTTCTGCGATCCGTCAGCTCTCGCTCAAGCCGTCCAGTGACGCGGAACAGTTGACCTACGCTTAAGCAAGTCTTATACTGCTTGAACAGAGGTTCGCACTCGTCGTTCGTCGCGGTCCCTCGTATATATTCTGAGGCAGCATATGAGTATCATCAGCTGATATAGGAACGCCTAGTAGGCTACGTACTTTCGCTGTACCATTTCAGGAAGCAGTTGTCGTAGCGTCTGATGCACGTCAGCAGTCTGGATCGTCAATATTCCTGCAAGAGGTATAAGGGACGTACTCTTTGGTCTCATTGCATTCCGGTGCGAGTGAAGCGGACATGGTGGTGTTTGCCAGTCACAATAATGGATGCCAGAGATGCTGTCGTGCTGGTGCAGTCGACCAAGGGAGTCGCTTGCGTTAGGCCGCAAGCGGCCAGCACCAGGATTAGTAAGCATCTCAAGGACGACCTCACTCGGAGCATCAATGCAGCGACCAATCTTCACCAACGTCTCCAAGGTACGGAATGAGGCGATCGCAATGGCGAAATGGCACAACGGAAGAATTGCTGTCCTGGCTTTGAGGACTCCGCATCACGCCAACCCCATCTCCTCTATCCCCGTCATCCTTTAGGTCCGGTAATTTCGTCGCGAGATGTAGGTACCAATAGCAAGATTCAGTCAGTCTTCTCGAAAAAGAAGCAGGAAGTCCTGTCTCCCTTCCTCTTCTCTTCCACCAACGTTGATGCTCCGAAGGCCGGTGTCCAGCATGCTCTTCACCTCTCTGGCATTTTGAGGAGTAGTGATGCTGCATGATGGCGCAATATCTACTTCTGACCGTATGTCTCCTGGTACTTAACGCATCACATTGCACAGCCAAGCGTCTCTGGTCTACGACCTCAGCCAACTTCAGCTCCATCATCCAACAGGCGTACCCAATTGGTAACAGCAGACTAGGAGCCCTACCCTTTGGCGAAGCAGGCCACGAAAAGCTCAGTCTGAACCGCGATAGCCTCTGGTCAGGAGGACCTTTCGAAAACAGCAGCTATCGTGGTGGCAACCCTGAACAAGCCGTAAGCCAGAGCTTGCCGGCGATCAGAGATCGGATCTGGCAGAATGGCACAGGGAACGTCAGCAAGCTTATGGGCGATAATGAGAACTATGGAAGCTATGCCGTGCTTGGGAACCTTAGCGTGACTATCTCTGGAGTGACCAATGCGAGCGGTTACATGCGAAGCCTTGATCTTGAGACTGGCGTTCACACGACCTCGTATGCGTCGGGCGGCGGGCAGTACACGATGTAAGTAATGTGTGACACCCTCTGTCTTGAGCTAAAGCTGAAGCGTGTACCAGAAAGACGTACTGCTCCTACCCAGACGACGTTTGTGTATACAGCATAAGTTCGACCCGTGGTCTTCCTGCGGTGAACATTGGCATTGACAATGTCATGTCCAACGCCTCCCTGGTGTCATCTCGTTGCTCCAAATCTGGTGTTCATCTACACGGCATTACGCAGGCCGACATTGGCATGACCTACAAAGCTACCGCTCGGCTCGTTGGGCGGCATGATCGTGTCAGATGCCGCAACAACACTCTTGAAGTGCCTTCCACCAGCCACAGACAGCTGACAATGGTTCTTGCCGCTGGGACAAATTACGACGAAGACCATGGCACGGTTGCTGACAACTTTTCCTTTCGGGGCGATGACCCTGGACCATATGTTCAGGCCGCTGTCGAAGCAGCATCTCACAAATCAGCACAAGAGCTACTGCACGCCCACATAACAGACTACGAACACTTGTCCAGTGCCTTTTCCCTTGAGATTCCCGACACGCTCAACTCCTCCGGTGTCGAGACGTCAAAACTCATTTCCCGCTACCGAACCAACGCCACATCCGGAGATCCTTACCTAGAGTCACTGGTCTTTGACCTTGGTCGCTACCTCTTCATCTCTTCCTCTCGCCCCGGCAGCCTCCCAGCAAATCTCCAGGGCAAATGGGCACAGTACCTCTCCAACGCGTGGGGCGCCGACTACCACGCCAACATCAACCTCCAGATGAACTACTGGCCAGCAGATCAAACCGGCCTAGGCAGCTTACAACAAGGTCTCTGGGACTACATGACCAAAACCTGGGCGCCGCGAGGCTCAGAGACAGCAGAACTGCTATACGCTGCGCCTGGCTGGGTAACTCACGACGAGATGAACATTTTCGGCCACACAGGCATGAAGACCGGCGAAGAATACTGGGCCGACTACCCGGCCAGCGCCGCCTGGATGATGCAGCACGTCTGGGACCACTACGACTACACCCGCAACCTCACCTGGCTAGCCACGCAGGGCTACCCGCAACTCCTCAAACCCACAACCGAATTCTGGCTTAGCCAACTCCAACAAGACCACTACTTCCACGACGGCACTCTAGTCGTCAACCCCTGCTCCTCCCCCGAGCACGGCCCCACCACCTTCGGCTGCACGCACTACCAACAACTCCTGCACCAGCTCCTCACCACAACCCTCCACTCGGCAGCCCTCGTCAACGAAACCGACCCCACCTTCCTCACCCACCTCACCACCTCCCTAGCCAAACTAGACAAAGGCCTGCACATAGGCTCATGGTCACAACTGCAAGAATGGAAACTCGACCTCGACGTCCCCAACAACACGCACCGCCACCTCTCGCACCTCGTAGGCTGGTACCCAGGCTTCTCCCTTTCCGCCTACCTCTCCGGCTACACAAACGCTACGATCCAAGCCGCGGTCGCCACAACGCTGTGGTCTCGCGGGGTCGGCATCGGCAGCGATGCCAATTCCGGGTGGGAGAAAGTCTGGCGCTCGGCGTGTTGGGCGAGGCTGAACGAGACGGAGCGGGCGTATTATGAGTTGAGGTTGACGATTGAGGAGAATTGGGCGGGGAATGGTTTGAGTATGTATAGTGGGCGGAGCGAGCCGTTTCAGGTTGATGCGAATTTGGGGTTTGTGGGAGCGGTGTTGAGTATGTTGGTTGTGGATTTGCCGCCCGGGGGTGCTTGGGGGGAGGAGGGTGGAGTGAGGACGGTGGTATTGGGGCCGGCGATACCTGCTGCGTGGGCGGGTGGGAGGGTGAGGGGTTTGAGGCTGAGAGGGGAACGGAAGGTAGACTTTAGCTGGGATGACCAGGGTCTGGTCACGGAGGCGAGTATGAGTTGTGGCGTTGGTGGTGTGAAGCTGGTGAATAAGAAGGGTGATGTTTTGTCTACATAGTCGGCTGAGTGAGAGAAGTAGGTGGCTCGAATCGCAGAGCTCTGTCGTTCCAAGTAGGGAAACCTGCGAGCCGCTCTGACGAGAGCGGGCCCCAGCGGTACAGCAATCAAGGCCGCCGCCACCAACGCTCGGCAAGGTGATCTACGACTTATAGGTCATAGTCTTCCCAGCCCGCTCCTTCTGCACCCTGCCCAAACTCTTCGGCGCGTCCATAGCCTTCGCATACGGATTAACCTGTTTCTTACTCTTCGCCTTTCGCTGTTCCTTAGACTCTCTGGGCGGGTGAAGCATACTAGGCGCATTCTCATAATCGAAAGGCACATCGTCCTCTTCTGCAGCAAGACCATCAGTCAACCCCACGGCTTCAGCAGCTTTCTGCGCTTTCTTTGCCTCTTTCTTCGCCTTTTTGCGCTCCGCTTTGGCGTGCGCGCGTTCCGTCTCCTCATCTGGTAATGTGACTTCGTCATTGCCTTGTGCTAGCCCATCCTGCGCTGCTCCTTGAGCTGGAGCGGATCGCTTGCGTTTCTTGCCCAATTGCTTAAGCACGAAAACGTCATCTTCCTCTTGAGGCTCCTCCGCGGGAGTAGATGTAACGGGCGTGGAAGGCTCTGATTCCTTGATCGGTGTTGCCGTGACCTCGGCTGGATCAGCAAAGACCTCTGCCGTCAGTGGTGGCAATGGCACCGACAGATCGATGCTGGCCGTTGCCATCGACCTCTTCTGCTCTGCTTTCTCGGACTTTGGGCTAAAAGCAGAGCCCCAGAATGAGCTCGTCACGCTTCTAAGCGGTAGCGCTTTTGTGGCCATGACATGCCCACCATTCACCATATCAGCCTGCTGCGTATGTTGTTGAGGTACGAAGGCAGCCACGGACTGGCCTTGGCTGTCCTTCGCCGGCTTTCGCGGGATCTGCGGCTCGACCTTTGACATTAATTCCACCATTTCAGGCCCCTCCTCGCCGTCCTCTTTCGCTCTTGTCACCACACCAGCCAGCTCATCAGCTCGTAAACGCACAGTCTGCGTGCCCGGCTGAGCAACGCCAAGAAGTGTGGCGCGAGTGTTTGGCATCGCTTTGGCGATGCTGAAGATCTGATGGTTGGGCATGATATAGTGGACAGAGTCATCTTGCTCACGTGCAACATCGTCGCGCCATTTGTGCACTGCTCTGAAGACAGAAAATTGCTCCTTGGTGAGTAGCGCTGGGGTACGTGCGAGCAGCTTATACCACCCTCCAGGCCCTTGACCTAGCTCGGTGTCATAGATAGGATGTTCGTAGACCTGCAAAGCCGTTTCCGAACTCCTGATCAACACGTCATGGATCTTATCACCTTCGTGATCCGGTAAGTCGAAGTTCGACCGCCTGATCAAGTCGTTTCGTACGTGGTCGAAGATGTAAAGTAGGTAGTGCGTATCGCTCCGCGCATAGTCAAAAAGTTCCTGTGGTAATGGACGTATTCTCCAGTCAGCGAGCTGGTACTGCTTCTGTGCATCGACATCGCAGAATCTTTTCAGAAGATAGGCGTATGACCCGCCTGGATAACCGAGGGCACGACAAGCGTAATGCGTGTCGAAGAGGCCGACAAGGTAGAGTCCGAGATCGCGTTGAAGCCACATGACATCCATGAATGCTCCGTGAAGTACTTTGAGCTTGGCTGGGTCCGCAAAGACCTCGTTCAAGCACTGCAGCTTTCGCCGCCAGGGCTTCAGTGTATCCACAATCCAATCTTTGTCTCTAGTGCTGATCTGCATCAGGCTGACGATGCCGATATACGAGCGCTGGTCGTGATGTTCCAAATCGATGGCGACCTCCTTGGCCTGTTTCAATTCCTCCAACATCTCGTAGACCGCTTCTTCAGTATCGACCATGACGGCCGTCGTACTGTCGAACGGATGGTACTGGATAGGCTCGACATGTTCATACATAGTCGCAGGGTATGTGTATCGCTCGATCTCCGCCTGATAAGGATGCTTCCCAGCAGACTCGCCCAGTGGCACAGCAGCATGGGGCTTGTTTTCCAACAACGGCACAAAAGCCTTCGCCTCATCGTTCGTTGGTACATGCTCGAATTGCAGCTGTGGCTTTTCAATCTCTTGATTCCTCAGCGCCGGAGCAATCCGGCCTGGCCCTTTCAGCCCTCTGCCGCCTATATCCCGCTCCGGTGTCCCTTGTGCGCCAGGAGACAGCCTCTTGACCGCCCCAGTGAACTCATCCAGCGCCGTGTCGGCGCGCTCAAGCAAGCTGTCGACGACGTCAACCACCGCCCTCCAATTGCCTTCCACTGCTTCTATGTCGCGTAGGCGTGGTGCGGAAGGACGTACGCTTTGGGTATCCGCTGTCGCAGTCCCCAGAAGACGCTCCGCCAGAGAGAGAAGCCTCGCATTCTGGCGGTCCAGGCTCGAACCCAACTGCGCATCTAGAGAGCGGTAGAAGGGCAAGTCTTCAGCCGCGAGTTGGGAGGCGGTGCGAGTGGTCTGGACGAGGGCCGATTGAATCGACGATTGAAGAGCAGCAAAGTCGGTGGGCGCAGCCATCATGTGCGGTGTTCTTTACAGTGAAGGAGCGTTGTTCCAACCGTCATCTAGACCGCGAAAGGTACAGGTACCTGGAGTGTGTCGCTGAAGGTCTGCTACCTCATACTTCGACGTACTTTATTCTCCCGAAGGGCAACTTTTCGAAGAGCACGTGCCATACACTAGCGGCGAGCTTTGTCCCCGAGCTCTTCAGACCTCACTTCCATTCCCAGAGATTCTCCCACCAGCGACGACTTGCTGCCTCAGCCGCTCACTGTAAGGGTCCTCGGTACGGAGATCTGCGAAAGCCTTTTAACAGTCGTCCCGAGAGGTTCCAAGCAGGATTTAGGGAGGCTGACTCTCACGTAAGACCGCTGCAATCCTTAGGAACACTCCAAAGGACGACTGTAGTCACCTATAGACAGTGAGGAGGAGCATCAGAGGCTTCTGATCACTGCCCAGATCGTCTTTGGAGGCAACTGTAGACTTCGCGGCAAGATCAGCGTAATCACAGTCGAGAGCAAGAGTGAAGCTATTTCACTGCTGGGAATGCCCCAATGCATGCGGGCACATCACGAAGAGTATTGGCAGGACCCCACGCATAGCAATGTAGCACGTTGACTCTCACTGGACTAGTCAATCAGAGGCACAGCTTACCCATCGACAACAATAGGAGAGTCGCCAAAGGCATCGCGCTCCAACAACAGTCATCCAGGCGTATTGCTCTACCCCAACCTCTTCCCCTCTACCTCCATCCTCTCCGAAATCGTCTTCATTTCACATCCCCCAGCATATTCCTCAGCATCTCGTCTCGTAGTACGTTAAGACCCCTTCAGCAGCAGCCACGCAGAACACCTCCCCGATCTTCGTCTCCAACTAAG
This sequence comes from Salinomyces thailandicus, assembly GCA_005059885.1. Lineage (NCBI taxonomy): Eukaryota > Fungi > Ascomycota > Dothideomycetes > Mycosphaerellales > Teratosphaeriaceae > Salinomyces > Salinomyces thailandicus. Next base: position 6,304 of record NAJL01000076.1, on the reverse strand, counting down.
CCGGCCTCCCAAATGTACGAGCAACAGCCGCGACATCCCCGGTTTTAGCGGTCGTCTGCAAGGCCAAGGTTGTTGCCTACGAATTGACATGTCAGGGTCATAAGGACTTATCGTAGAGGGAGGGAACGAGGCAGGTACTGAGGACTTTTCAAGAACGTCTTCCGCTTGGAAAGCAAGCGTGACTTCGCGGCAGAGCTTGAGCTTGAGCTTGTTGATGTCTTGAGCGCTGGATTTGGGGTGCGTAGGGTGCCACACTTTACGACCCTGAATGCGCAAGCCACTTGATATCGTATGGCGTGAGCCTGTGAGAAGACCCTCGGGGTGTAAGTCGTACGAAAGGTTTAAACAAGTTTTCACAGAAGTTGTTTGGACATTGTCATGGCAACGTGGACTGGAGACCGGTAGTGAGCCAGACTACGTTGCCACCCGCCTTAAGACAGTGCAGTATACATGAGAGGTATGTATTCAGAAACTCTCTGATGATTGGTCAGACGTTGCAACGCAAATGTACGCTTGATGTGAAGCTCCGTCCCCTCGTTGAAGTCATGCCTCTCTCTTCTCTTTATTCCTGTCCCACAGCTTTGCCCGTGGACGTCTATCCCGTGAGGCGGATCTGTGAGTCGCACACGCCGTATCTTCGACTCAAGACGCAGCCATTGCGAGCCCAGAAGCCCTCCTGCTACTAAGCATCAAGAACTGTAGCAAGCAACGTCAGTCCCTTTACGGTCATGCGGCACCGAGTGGGGTCACTCACCTCGGTTCTAATCCTCATCGATCTCTCAAGCCTCGACCTCAGCCCCTTCCATCTCACCGCCCTGCTTCTTCTTTCCCTGCTCCTTCTTCTCTGCCTCCTCCCTGCCCACCTCCTCCCTGTCCACCTTCGCCTTCCCTACCCTTTCTTCCGCCTCCGCTCCCTCTTTTGCAGGTTCCTTTGTAAAGCCCCAGTCGATATTATCAACGACATACTGAATCTCCTCCCTCGAAAGACCGTCCGCCTCCGCCTGGTCCGTGATCTCTTTGAAAACCGGCCAGATAGCGTTCTTCGCGTAGATCACCTTGGGCGATCTGGCAGGAGACCTGGGAGGCCGGGTACCTATCGACGTAGCGGGGCTAGTCTCAGCTGGCGATGCGCCGGTAGTCGGGGGCTGCAGGTGGCCTTGAGGGCGTTGGTCGAGACGGGGACCCACTGGGTTCGGCCGCATACCACGGCGAGCGGAGAGGGAAGCCTGTGGCTGGTCGATGGGCTGGTGGACGTTGATGGACGGCAATCTGGGACCTGGTGCCGTCATATGTGTGTTACCATTGGGTTGCTGAAATGCGCCACCGCCTCCACGACCACCACGGACAAAGGAAGCCCGACCGTACTGCTCAGCTCCTTTCTGCACTCTCACGCCCTGCTGTCCTGCGCCCTGCTGTCCTGCGCCCTGCACTCCCACACCTTGCAACCCTACACCCTGCAGCGCTGCACCCACCTGCGCCCCGCCCTGCTGCCCCGTCCCCATCATCCCAAACCCGGCAGGAACAGGTCCCTGCTGATTCTGCCAGATCCCCGGCCCATATCGTAGACTAAGCAAAGTAGCCGCCGCAATCTCCTCTTGGTTCGACAAAACCGCGGGAATCACTGGCATCTGGGCAGACTGGTTCTGACCGGACATCCCTGCGGAAGCGCCTGTCAAGGCTCCCCCGCCGCCGCGCGTAGTGGTGTTCACTGGGGCAGCACAGAAGCTATTCGACGGGTCGTCGTCGCGAAGCTTGGGTGCGCGACCTTTTCCTTTGGAGGGTTTGGCGCGTTTGTTTGGGTTGCGGGCTGGTTCGGTATCGGCCATGGTGGTGTTGTTATTGACGGTGGACCTGAAGATGGGTGGGTTGGTGGAATTGTTGTTGTTGGGGGCTTGATTAGGAGGCATGGTTGGTGTGGTGGTGGTGTTGAGTCAGTGGCAATATCAGATCGTTGCAGCAGTCTTGATAGCAGGTGGTGAGTTGTGGTTGGTTTGGAGTGTTGAGAGTGGGTGGTCAGCTTGGTGGTTTATAGAAGGGAGAAGTGAAAGTGAGGAAGGTCAGCTGTTTGATGAAAAATTTGAAGGCATGTGGCGGGCCATGCAACGTGAATAAAAGCTCACTTCCACATCATGCCCGGTTCACATAGATATGAGTTTGGGATGCTGGACTGCCTCGTAAGTCGTCATGTCACATTCACTATCTGCCCTTAAAGACAGGCTTCCTCTTCTCGCCGAAAGCCTTCAGAGCCTCACTTCGATCTTCAGTCGGGATGACCGTGGCATACGCTGCGTTCTCACTCTTTTCGCCCTCTTGCCAGCCGTTCACGGCCTGCATGGCGGCTCTGATAGCCACCGGCCCGCCTTCACAGATGACGTGGGCCATATCGATAGCCTGTTCAAGCACCAATCCTCTGGCCACACCGGGACCTTGCTCCTGCTCTTCTGTGATCTGGACCAATCTATCACAGAGTCCAATGAAGTATGCTTCTGCACCCATTACTCGTCTTCCGGTCAGGATGAGGTCGCGAGCGCGGCTAGGTCCAATGAGCGCAGGAAGACGATAGGTACCGCCTGCACCAGGTATGATTGCCAGACGGGTCTCGGGCAGACCAACGGTGGCGGTAGATGCCATGACACGGAAGTTGGTACAAAGGCCCAATTCCAACCCGCCGCCAAAGGCGGTGCTACTGATGGCGGATATAGTTGGGATGGGGAGGGACGACAGGCGGGCGAAGGTACCACGGAGGGTCTTCAGAAACTCATTGACTCTTGACAACACTATCAGCTTCCACTACTGTAGAGATCCTATACGGCACTGCGCATACTCATCCTGTGTCATGTCCAATCTCTCCTTCAAGTCTGCGCCTGCGCAGAACGCCTGATCGCTCTCGCTCGCCAGGATCAACGCCCTGGTGGACCCTACGCCACCCTCGGCATGCAAGCCCTCTACCACTCCGCTCAGCTCGGAGAGCAGCTGCTTCGAGATGGCATTGCGCGCCTTTGGCCTGTTCAACGAGAGGACAGTGATGCTGCCGGCGTGGGAGGCTGGTATACTGCTGATCTTGAGCGCGGATGACAACGAAGTCGCCATCCTCACCCCACCACGCCTCAGTCCGAGAGACCCATATCGGAAACCTCTACATCCGGCGGCGAGCAGCATGTTATGATTGCGACAGTGATTATTCAATGCCTTCAGCTCGCAGTTGCTGGAGCAGGAACATGTTGCGATAGCCTCGGCACCTTGCCTAACGTGGGCATCTGTCAGTGGCTGGACGGACTCGGACCGCGCCTCTACGGGATAACCTAATCTAAAGAATCATCCAATCAAGCAAACCAGCAAGGCACGCGCCCCTTCCAACCATCAGGCGAGCGGACGTACTTCTCTTCCAAGCCGTGGACTCGCAGACGATCATGTCACCGACTGGCGCAGCTCGCCTGAAGAAAGAAGATTGTTATCCTGAAAGCATCTTCGTCCATTGGACAAGGAACACTCATCCGCATTAGCTTCAAAACCTTGGTACCTACTTTACTACGTTCCGACGGTCTCTCCGATGGCTACAGAAGCACATATCAACCTGCCTGACCCCGCGAGCGCTCGTCTGTCCGACACCATCACAGAAAACATGCCTTCCGTTCGCTCAGTCTCCGGTTTCGCTGTCGCTGCGCTGGGTAGCGTTCAATCCGTCCTTGGCTTGAATAGTCCCCTAGCAAGGCAAGCAAGTGCTGGAGCATTCGCTACCTGCAGCAACCCGCAGCTCTCTTGTCACAATACCTCTGTCGTCGAGGACCTTTGTTGCTTCAACGCTCCAGGCGGTGCTCTATTGCAAACTCAGTTTTGGGATACGGACCCTGTTGCGGGCCCGGATGATTCCTGGACGATCCATGGCTTATGGTAAGCTACCCACGAGGGTGATGAAAGTTGACTTGAGCTGAATCACCGACAGGCCCGATAACTGCGATGGCACGTATGAAGGTGTGTTATCAAGACCAACTTCAGGAGAGGGAATGCCTGCAGGGCTCTTGTAGTGATGACTGACACGTATGTTGTTAAGCCAACTGCGATGATTCGCGTGCCTACACCAACATCACCGACATACTCAACGCGGCCGGCCGCAGTGATTTGGTAGACTACATGCAGACCTGTAAGACAAACAAGGCTCATTCCCGTGTGAGCCATGGTTCCTGACCTTTCACCCAGACTGGGTCTCTGACTCCGGCACATCGGAGTCCTTCTGGGAGCACGAGTGGAGCAAGCACGGGACTTGCATCTCGACCCTTGACCCTGAATGCTACACCGACTACCAGCCTACCGAGGAGGTACCGGACTTCTTCAACCGGACAGTCAGCCTGTTCAAGTCGTTGCCCACCTATGAGTGGCTGAGCGACGCAGGTATTACACCTAGCTCAAGCGCCACATACACTGCCGCTGAGATCCAAGACGCTCTATCCGCGAACAGAGGGGGCTACGAAGTCTACCTTGGTTGCTACAGCTCCAACATCCTCGACGAAGTCTGGTACTTCTTCAACGTCGAGGGGTCTCTGCAGTCCGGCACCTTTGAGCCTTCCAAGATGTTGAGTAGCTCTTCCTGCCCAAGCACTGGGATCAGATATCTACCTAAAAACGGAAGCCCATCGCCCACGTCGACTGCTACGTCCACTACCACAGCTGTTCCGACGTCGACAGGCCAGCCGTTCAGTGGTTCAGGCTATCTCAACGTAATCACCGACGGCAGCTCCGACGGATGCATAATCAGCAAAGGGACGTGGTACACCACCGGTACATGTGCAACCTTCAAGGCCACCACTTCCGGCGATGGCTTCACACTCTCCAGCAGCAAAGGTAACTGCGCCATCTCCGACGGAGCTTTGACATGCGCTTCATCAATCAGCAGCGGTACAGTCTTTGGCGCGAATGGCAGTACCCTGACCTACGAGGACGGGGAGACCTTCTACGCAGACACCGTTCCGAGCGGGAGTACGCAGGCGACTGTGTACACGGACGACGGTCACGACACGAGCTTGACGATCCAGTGGCAGGGCAAATAGTAGCAGGTCAGGAGATGTAGAAACGGGGTCCAAATGACAAAGTACTACACGACTGATGAGAGCCAGTCGCAACTCTACTCGTTCCCCCGTACAGGATGTGCTGCTGATCCGGGACATGTATCTGTCAGAGTGTTGCAAACGATGAGCCGTCGCCGTTGGCGATCGTACCTGACTGAAGGAAGGCTTAGGCGAAAGCCGATCTGGTCTACCTACCTTACCTAAGGTAGATGGATATGCAGCAGATAAATTGTAAGTGGCGCCTGCTTGTGCGACAGAATGTAACATCCTTCCGAAATTACTGAGGTACTCGAGGAGTTATGAGACACCTCATCTGGAAGGTTCGATCCTCTCTCCGAAGGAAAGAGGGAGAGCAGGGCATGACGTATTGGTTGGACGCACGCAGGACACTGCCTGAGAGTGAGCACCAGACCGTAAAGCAAATCCGATGTTGCTGCTCGCGTCGAACTAAATGCAAATCTTGAATCAAAGCATACCTTACCACTCGCTTCAGCATTATTTACGCAGGTAGGTTCCCCCCCAGTCTCAGAGGCGATCAGATCAAAGACCCAGCAGCAGCAGCAGCAGCATGTTGCACACCCGTACCAAGAGCCAGGTCAGACTTGTAACCCTCCAACTGTCACATGCTTGCTACACGGCGGTAAACTCTTGGACCTCAACAATTCTTTATTTGTCACCTTGCAACCTTCCATCAATTTGGTTTTGCACGTTGCAGCCAGACCTTTCACTTCCTACATCCTACATCCAGGCAAGAACTTCACAACAACCCACATCCCCTCTCAACGTCCCATCACATCAACAGCAAACAAACATGCCTCTCTCCCAAAAGCAAATGGAGTACCTCGCCCTCGCCTGGCAGTGCTTCGAAAGCGAGCCAAAGGTACCCCTTCCCTATCGCCTGAACCTCCCACATCTCCCTCTCCTCTCAACCACCTCAAAATTGCCCCAAAAACCTCCACGTCCCTTCATTCCTTCAACTCCACCCCTCCTTCACTCCCAAACTCCCCCAGCCCCAATTCACCAAAGTACTGACACCACTCAGATCAACTACGACAAATTCGCCCAAGTCGCCAACCTCGCCTCTGCCCACAGCGCCCGCGAACTCATGCGCGTCACGAAGAAGAAACTCAAAGAAGAGTACGCATGCCCTTCCCACACATAAAAAAACTCCCCCCAACACAACCCCCAAAACCCTCCCAATGGAACTACCCTGCCTTTCTTAAACCCCTTTTCCCCCGGCT